>JAXIVJ010012582.1:0-39909 GCA_036785665.1 Chirona hameri
CTCTGGCTCTGGCTCTGGCTCTGGCTCTGGCTCTGGCTCTGGCTCTGGCTCTGGCTCTGGCTCTGGCTCTGGCTCTGGCTCTGGCTCTGGCTCTGGCTCTGGCTCTGGCTCTGGCTCTGGCTCTGGCTCTGGCTCTGGCTCTGGCTCTGGCTCTGGCTCTGGCTCTGGCTCTGGCTCTGGCTCTGGCTCTGGCTCTGGCTCTGGCTCTGGCTCTGGCTCTGGCTCTGGCTCTGGCTATTTTTTATTATTTCTCTCTATTTTGCTCCCGCGTGACCATTGCTCTATTTTTTTCCCGCGTGACCATTGCTCTATTTTTTATTCGATTCGTCCTTTCACCGAACGTCCTCAACGCCGTTGTCAATACCATCATCCTCTTTGTATATAGACGGATGTACTTGCAGTAGAAAGGCCATTTTTTGCCGACCAAGATCCCAGGCTCCATATGCGATCCTGTGCAGTGGACCTTGTGGTCCTGTGTAACCAGCTGTCACGTGCGTCGGCCTGCAAGCAGATCCCCGGTCTCTCGGCCCGGGTCAGAGGTGTCGCGTGGGCGGATCTCACAGCAGACCGGTTTGGCAGACGGCGGCGTGCAGTCAGAGGTCACTGGCAGGTCACTGGCAGGTCACAGGTCACTGTGGTCCCTGTGGCCACTGGGGTTGTATCTCAGTGTTGGCTTGCAGTGGGCCTCGGCTGCCCAGGCGCCTGTGTTCCGATGTTCCCTGGTGTCCCGCTAGTCCCTCATGTTCCGGGTATCCCAGGCCCCAGTCACGTCCCGCGACGTTGCGCCGTATTTTCCGGTCTCCCAGTGTCCCACAATGTCCCGCCATATCCCGCCATATATCGGTGTCCCGCCACGTCACGTCGTGCCCTTGTGTCCCAGTCTCTCGGTGCCCCGCCGTTCCCGCCGTATCCCTATGTCCCACCCGACCTCACCTGACCTGCCGTGTCCCTATGTCCCACCCGACCTGACCTGCCGTATACCTATGTCCCACCCGACCTCACCTGACCTGCCGTGTCCCTATGTCCCACCCGACCTCACCTGACCTGCCGTGTCCCTATGTCCCCCCCGACCTCACCTGACCTGCCGTGTCCCTATGTCCCACCCGACCTCACCTGACCTGCCGTGTCCCTATGTCCCCACCGACCTGAACTGCCGTGTCCCTATGTCCCACCCGACCTGACCTGCCGTGTCCCTATGTCCCACCCGACCTCACCTGACCTGCCGTGCCCCTATGTCCCACCCGACCTGACCTGACCTGTCGTGTCCCTATGTCCCACCCGACCTGACCTGCCGTGTCCCTATGTCCCACCCGACCTCACCTGACCTGCCGTGTCCCTATGTCCCACCCGACCTGACCTGCCGTGTCCCTATGTCCCACCCGACCTGACCTGCCGTATACCTATGTCCCACCTGACCTCACCTGACCTGCCGTGTCCATATTTCCCACCCGACCTCACCTGACCTGCCGTATCCCTATGTCCCACCCGACCTCACCTGACCTTCCGTGTCCCTATGTCCCACCCGACCTCACCTGACCTTCCGTATCCCTATGTCCCACCCGACCTCACCTGACCTGCCGTGTCCCTATGTCCCACCCGACCTGACCTGCCGTGTCCCTATGTCCCACCCGACCTGACCTGCCGTGTCCCTATGTCCGACCTCACCTGACCTGCCGTGTCCCTATGTCCCACCCGACTTCACCTGACCTGCCGTGTCCCTATGTCCCACCGACCTCACCTGACCTGCCGTGTCCCTATGTCCCACCCGACCTCACCTAACCTGCCGTGTCCCTATGTCCCACCCGACCTCACCTGACCTACCGAGTCCCTATGTCCCACCCGACCTCACCTGACCTGCCGTGTCCCTATGTCCCACCCGACCTCACCTGACCTTCCGTGTCCCTATGTCCCACCCGACCTCACCTGACCTGCCGTGTCCCTATGTCCCACCCGACCTGACCTGCCTTGTCCCTATGTCCCACCCGACCTGACCTGCCGTGTCCCTATGTCCCACCCGACCTCACCTGACCTGCCGTATCCCTATGTCCCACCCGACCTGACCTGACCTACCGTATCCCTATGTCCCACCCGACCTCACCTGACCTTCCGTGTCCCTATGTCCCACCCGACCTCACCTGACCTGCCGGTCCCTATGTCCCACCCGACCTCACCTGCCGTGTCCCTATGTCCCCCCGACCTGAACTGCCGTGTCCCTATGTCCCACCCAACCTGACCTGCCGTGTCCCTATGTCCCACCCGACCTGACCTGACCTGCCGTATCCTTATGTCCCACCCGACCTGACCTGCCGTGTCCCTATGTCCCATCCGACCTGACCTGACCTGCCGTGTCCCTATGTCCCACCCGACCTCACCTGACCTGCCGTGTCCCTATGTCCCACCCGACCTGACCTGCCGTATCCCTATGTCCCACCCGACCTCACCTGCCCTGCCGTGTCCCTATGTCCCACCCGACCTGACCTGACCTGCCGTATCCCTATGTCCCACCTGACCTGACCTGATCTGCCGTGTCCCTATGTCCCACCCGACCTCACCTGACCTGTCGTATCCCTATGTCCCACCCGACCTGACCTGACCTGACCTGCCGTGTCCCTATGTCCCACCCGACCTGACCTGACCTGCCGTATCCCTATGTCCCACCCGACCTGACCTGCCGTGTCCCTATGTCCCACCCGACCTCACCTGACCTGCCGTGTCCCTATGTCCCACCCGACCTCACCTGACCTGCCGTGTCCCTATGTCCCACCCGACCTCACCTGACCTGCCGTATCCCTATGTCCCACCCGACCTCACCTGACCTGCCGTATCCCTATGTCCCCCCGACCTGAACTGCCGTGTCCCTATGTCCCACCCGACCTCACCTGACCTGCCGTGTCCCTATGTCCCACCCGACCTCACCTGACCTGCCGTGTCCCTATGTCCCACCCGACCTCACCTGCCCTGCCGTGTCCCTATGTCCCACCCGACCTCACCTGACCTGCCGTGTCCCTGTCCCCCCGACCTGAACTGCCGTGTCCCTATGTCCCACCCGACCTCACCTGACCTGCCGTGTCCCTATGTCCCACCCGACCTCACCTGACCTGCCGTGTCCCTATGTCCCACCCGACCTCACCTGACCTGCCGTGTCCCTATGTCCCACCCGACCTCACCTGACCTGCCGTATCCCTATGTCCCACCCGACCTCACCTGACCTGCCGTATCTCTATGTCCCCCCGACCTGAACTGCCGTGTCCCTATTTCCCACCCGACCTCACCTGACCTGCCGTGTCCCTATGTCCCACCCGACCTCACCTGACCTGCCGTGTCCCTATGTCCCCCCGACCTGAACTGCCGTGTCCCTATGTCCCACCGACCTCACCTGACCTGCCGTGTCCCTATGTCCCACCCGACCTCACCTGACCTGCCGTGTCCCTATGTCCCACCCGACCTCACTTGACCTGCCGTGTCCCTATGTCCCCCCGACCTGAACTGCCGTGTCCCTATTTCCCACCCGACCTCACCTGACCTGCCGTGTCCCTATGTCCCACCCGACCTCACCTGACCTGCCGTGTCCCTATGTCCCACCCGACCTCACCTGACCTGCCGTGTCCCTATGTCCCACCCGACCTCACCTGACCTGCCGTATCCCTATGTCCCACCCGACCTCACCTGACCTGCCGTATCTCTATGTCCCCCCGACCTGAACTGCCGTGTCCCTATTTCCCACCCGACCTCACCTGACCTGCCGTGTCCCTATGTCCCACCCGACCTCACCTGACCTGCCGTGTCCCTATGTCCCCCCGACCTGAACTGCCGTGTCCCTATGTCCCACCGACCTCACCTGACCTGCCGTGTCCCTATGTCCCACCCGACCTCACCTGACCTGCCGTGTCCCTATGTCCCACCCGACCTCACTTGACCTGCCGTGTCCCTATGTCCCCCCGACCTGAACTGCCGTGTCCCTATGTCCCACCCGACCTCACCTGACCTGCCGTGTCCCTATGTCCCACCCGACCTCACCTGACCTGCCGTGTTCCTATGTCCCCCGACCTGAACTGCCGTGTCCCTATGTCCCACCCGACCTCACCTGACCTGCCGTGTCCCTATGTCCCACCCGACCTCACCTGACCTGCCGTGTCCCTATGTCCCACCCGACCTCACCTGACCTGCCGTGTCCCTATGTCCCACCCGACCTCACCTGACCTGCCGTATCCCTATGTCCCCCCCCCCCGACCTGACCTGCTGTGTCCCCCGTCGTGTGGCGTGTCGTGCCGCGCACCGATGACAAATTAAGCCCGGCCGTCATTGTTTCGCAACGGCTGGCGGTGGCCGTGGCCGGCGGTGCCTCCGGCGACGATGAATCCTCGGTTTACTGTCGCGCCATTGTGTGCGGGGTGTGTCGGAGGTGGCGGCTTTGTCCAGCCGCCGCGTGATGGCCCGACGCCCCGCCGCACCTCCGCCGTCGCCGCCGCCGCCGCCGCCGCCGCAGCCGCCGCAGCCGCCGCCGCCGGCAGCGGCAGCGGCAGCGGCAGCGGCAGCGGCAGCGGCAGCGGCAGCGGCAGCGGCAGCGGCAGCGGCAGCGGCAGCGGTGGGTCGGGGCAGATGGACGGGAGGAGGAGACAGCGGCGGGTCGGGGCAGATGGACGGGAGGAGGAGGAGGCAGCGGCGGGTCGGGGCAGATGGACGGGAGGAGGAGGCAGCGGCGGGTCGGGGCAGATGGACGGGAGGAGGAGGCAGCGGCGGGTCGGGGCTGATGGACGGAAGGGGGAGGCAGCGGCGGGTCGGGGCAGATGGACGGGAGGAGGAGGCGGCGGCGGGTCGGGGCTGATGGACGGGGGAGGAGGCGGCGGTGCAGGGCAGATGGACGGACGGACGGGAGGACCAGCGAGGCACCCGGGGTACGCCCAGCGCCCATGCTCTGGACTTCCATATTAGCGGGACCTCGGGTCCGCCCAGCGGCCGGAGACTGGACTCTCAGGTCAGCGGGGACCCGGGGTACACCCAGCGGCCAGGGCACCCGTCTTGCACCTCTGTCTTGCAGCTCTGACTCCCATGCCGCTAGCTCCCCCAGGGCTGAGCGGTTTACTGTCACGGACCGTTAGGCGGAGCTGCAGGGATTTGATGGGGCTTTGTTTTGCTGCGGGAAACACGTCGTCCTCTTTGTAGAAGTGGTGAGGTACGTCAGGTGGCGGAGGCGGCGAGGCATGACGGCCGCTTTTACTTGCCAGCGTCGTTCGCCGGTTGGTTTGCGGAGTGTGAGGAGTGCTGTCTGCTTTCGTCTGTGACACCATGGCACCAGATTCCTTCGGTGTTATAAATTATGTGTATGTTAGATGTGACACAAACGCGGCCCTTACACCGACCTTGCTGATACATTGGGAAGTCTTCATCAAGGACAGGCGGTTTTCTCTAGATTAGGAATCGTTAGCTCGCCAAATGCTGCGCCGGGATAATAGAGACATAGTCGTTTCGGCCTAGTATGTTACTGATCCATCAATCCACGTCCAGTTTGAGAATCGCCTTCATTCATTAGGTCGTTGTCTTTGGACCGTATTATTACTCTCTTCGCTGGGCCCAATTATGATGGATGCTTGGGGATCGATGCTGGATATGGGCCCGCTGTTTCGTGCCACACGCAGGTGTTTATAGCCGGCTATTGACTATTTTCGTTGTCAAATGGTCGCCTCGCGGTGGTTGGCGGGCCGGTGGTGGGTTCAGTCGGTGCACGGTGCACCTGACCGTCCTGGACCACCTTGAGCCAGGTGTGGTCGGTGCCAGGAGCGCACATTTCTCAATGTGTACCCCAAGCAACAGCCATTCTTGGCGACTGATACATATCAATTGCCACCCGCTGATTTAAGTACAATACCTAGTAAAATCACGAGCCGATTTGTCAGTGTTCTATAAACATTAAACTCAGGCGATATCGAGTGTCAATTAACGTCCGAGCAGGAGCTCTGTTCGAGCTCTGTTTTATACGCGACGCCACGGCCCACCGGGCCTGGACTGATGAGGACTGGACTGACCACTGGTTGCAACCGTGAGCGTCATGTGTGACGGACGTGTCTGAGCTGGAGAACTCTCGGCGCTCTCAGCTCTCCGCGACGTTCGCCGGAGAGGGAGAGCGAGGGTTGATGGACGTGTCTCATCTGGGAGAACTCTCGGCTCTCTCAGCTCTCAGCTCTCCGCGACGTTCGCCGGAGAGGGAGAGCGAGGGTTGATGGACGTGTCTGGGCTGGAGAACTCTCGGCTCTCTCAGCTCTCCGCGACGTTCGCCGGAGAGGGAGAGCGAGGGTTGATGGACGTGTCTGAGCTGGATAACTCTCGGCTCTCTCAGCGCTCTCAGCTCTCCGCGACGTTCGCCGGAGAGGGAGAGCGAGGGTTGATGGACGTGTCTGGGCTGGAGAACTCTCGGCTCTCTCAGCTCTCCGCGACGTTCGCCGGAGAGGGAGAGCGAGGGTTGATGGACGTGTCTCATCTGGGAGAACTCTCGGCTCTCTCAGCGCTCTCAGCTCTCCGCGACGTTCGCCGGAGAGGGAGAGCGAGGGTTGATGGACGTGTCTCATCTGGGAGAACTGTCGGCTCTCTCAGCGCTCTCAGCTCTCCGCGACGTTCGCCGGAGAGGGAGAGCGAGGGTTGATGGACGTGTCTGGGCTGGAGAACTCTCGGCTCTCTCAGCGCTCTCAGCTCTCCGCGACGTTCGCCGGAGAGGGAGAGCGAGGGTTGATGGACGTGTCTCATCTGGGAGAACTCTCGGCTCTCTCAGCGCTCTCAGCTCTCCGCGACGTTCGCCGGAGAGGGAGAGCGAGGGTTGATGGACGTGTCTGAGCTAGGAGAACTCTCGGCTCTCTCAGCTCTCCGCTCTCCGCGACGTTCGCCGGAGAGGGAGAGCGAGGGTTGATGGACGTGTCTGAGCTAGGAGAACTCTCGGCTCTCTCAGCTCTCCGCGACGTTCGCCGGAGAGGGAGAGCGAGGGTTGATGGACGTGTCTGAGCTAGGAGAACTCTCGGCGCTCTCAGCTCTCCGCGACGTTCGCCGGAGAGGGAGAGCGAGGGTTGATGGACGTGTCTCATCTGGGAGAACTCTCGGCTCTCTCAGCGCTCTCAGCTCTCCGCGACGTTCGCCGGAGAGGGAGAGCGAGGGTTGATGGACGTGTCTGAGCTAGGAGAACTCTCGGCTCTCTCAGCTCTCCGCGACGTTCGCCGGAGAGGGAGAGCGAGGGTTGATGGACGTGTCTGAGCTAGGAGAACTCTCGGCTCGCTCAGCTCTCAGCTCTCCGCGACGTTCGCCGGAGAGGGAGAGCGAGGGTTGATGGACGTGACGGCAGCTGCGATTCGACACCATATATTTCCCGACAGATAGGACAGAGTGCCGGAGTTCAGACCTAACCGCCGCTGCAGCCGAGCCTATCAGGCCCGGTCTGCCCCCGAAAAACCGCCCCCCGCGCCACAAATCACCGCCCAGCGCCACAAATGTGCTTGTGTCGATGATTTGCGGTCAGATGGGCGGCTTTGTTGCCGGCGATGCGCCCTGAGAAAGGATCATTGCATGTTCTGGCACTTGCACGGATCGTATCTGTATCGCTGAAACGCCTTTCCATTTTGATTGGCCGAGACAGCGAGTGCCTCTCGCGGTCCTACTGCTCTGTTCTCTAGCACTACGTGCCGATAACAAACGATATTTCACAGAAGGTGGTTTGGAACTGTATATGTAATGACGTCATCGGCTCATGTTATATAGCAGACGCATTTAGCTCCTTGTTTATTGCCTCGTCTATGCTTAAGTTCACCCTTGAGCACGGCGAATTAGTGCGGGTGTGACCCAACCACCAAGGACATAGCTTTCATAAGTACAGCATAACAAACCATAGACACTGTCCGGTCCGGTGCAAGCATTTCCGGTTCGAACGTATGCGTCCACAGTGCCCCTAAGGTTATGCACACCATATTATATGTCATTGTGTGATTTGCAGTGTGTCGGTATCTAAGCAGAGGCAGTGGCCGCTTGGCGCCACATGCGACACTGTCGCCGTCTAGATAACGACTTGGCCGCCACAATGACTGCGGCGTCTCGCTCGCAAACGTGCCCAAGGCATGCTCAAACTTTTGCCATATTGAGTTTAATAGCTGCAAGGTTGCAGGCGCAGGACAGGTTAAATATTGATGCAGTTGTCTTTGCAATGGTGTCGCGTCGACCGTAATCCTTTGTTTAGTGAGTGCACTGGTCAGCATAATAATGTTATATGACCTTTCGTGCAGTGCCAATGTCCTTGCGTTATTTATTGTTACTGCACTTGCATATCATTGCACCGTTCCGATTACTCATTTGATTGCATGCAGTCAACTTGAATTTGCAAAAGAATGTAGTCAAAGGGAATGTTTCACCTTTCTGAAAGTTGTCAAATATACCTGGTTGTAGTCGAAAATATGAAGTAAGTGCTGCTGAAAACGATGGTGAAATTTGTTCTCTCTAAAAGTCACTTAACTTGATACAAATTCAGTTTTTAAATTTGGGATGATGACGTCATTATTTAGATATAGACCGCCGCTGATTGGCTGACAAAGTGGGATTGGCTGGCAAAGTGGGTGTTAGCCAATCAGCGGCGGCACTAGCCTAGACCCCATTTTGCAAATTATAAATTACATTGCTTAAAAACGGCCAAGTTTTTGGGAAAATGACCTTAGTATTTTCAACATTTAAATAGCGGCCAACGATAATGGCTATCTCAGTTCAAAACCAATACAAAGGTGAAACATTCCCTTTAAGGATACTGGCGCTCGTGTTTGTAAAAATACACCCTACTTTTCCTACGTTGAGATATGTGACATGAGTTCAGTCTTCGGTAGGGTGCGGGTTAACGATGACTCCTCTGGACACGACTATATATTGAACCAGGTGCTGATTTGCGATCCATACTTCCGACATCATTGTTTGAATGAACAACGCTAAACGCAAAGCACGCTTGAACAATTTTGGCTCATTATAATTACTTTACTTGCTGAATCATGCATAATATTTTTAGCATTTAAAGATATTTATCATATTAAATCACCTTAACTTCGATGCCACTGCATTGTGTACATGTAATCACAGCGATCACACCGTTGGACGGAATGCTAGTGCAACTTAGCTGAGCGCATGTAACAGACGTATAATCGTTAGCAAGCAATATAACGGCTTGCGGCCTTTGTGGCTGAACGCTGTACAATGGCCGGATACAAGCAATAACAGGGACATTTATACCGCTGTCAGCGCTTGTGGGCTCGTTCGCGCTCTTGTTTGGTATATTTGACTGCGCGATGGCGGCGATATTGCCTACCATACCTATACAGCCACCGCAAACGGTGGCTGTAGGCTAACATGATCGTAAATTATCGGTGCACAGTGGAAATTAGGCAACCGGGTATTTGTATATAATTATATGTTTAAAGGATTCTTAAAACATTTGTAAGTTGGTGTCATGTTTGTAACCGGGCCTTGTAACATGACACTGGTAGCTAAATAGGAAGGGCCTTGTAACATGATACTGGTAGCTAAATAGGAAATGTGCTTTCGATAGTTTTATACCGAGTGCGTAGTGACGACCCCCAGTCCGCACTAAGCTAGAACAGGACTGGTATCTAAATGTCCGCGTCGTTTCAAATGACCCATGCGGTCACCGAACGGTGACAGATGTAACGCCGTCTCATCCTCTGTTCCCCGGTGACATTAAACACACACCCGAGGCACCAGTCGCTGTTAGTGCAGTCGCCGAGTATATTTTCGCCCGTCGTATGTACATTGCACGACAAGTCTGCAGCATCGACAGGCCTGCTCTCTGTGGCAACAGGACTTTGTTCGTGTACTCCGACGTGACCCCCACTGCTCAAACAAATCAACCGTGCTGGCTCCAACTGCCCGGACCCTGCTCAGGACATTATTGCAGATGGATTGTAAATGGCGGTTCACAGTCATCTTGTTTATCGGTTTATGTTCATGCTTTATTTAAGAAATTGACCAAGTTGTGAGATCTGACATTAAATTTCGACGAAAATTTCTTCTGCTATTTTTTACAAACCATAATATCCGTTGATCCAAAAATATGTTATGCTTAAAAGCTGATATTGCTATTTCAGTCGCAGGCCTGTCAGTAAAACGTTACAATAAATGATATAATCCAAACCTTCTGTGAATTATCTCTTTTTTGTATTGCTTTTTAAGGTCTGTGTCGAAAATGCCAATAAACTCGTTTCATATTATCAACAACGAGAGGTGAATACAAATATCGCATGTACATTTGTATACATGCAATATGTCTTCGTAAAAGGATAAGAGCCTTTATTTAACAATGAATATGTTGAACAAACAATGTACCAATGTTGCCTGCAGCAGCCCCGGCCCCCAACACATTTGCGCAATTTGTATGTCCTTGTGTTATATCCCATGCAACCAATTCAACTCATTCATGCATTTTTAGAAGGGAAATAATGGCATGGTATTCTCGTGACGCGTCTTGTTGTTTACGTGAAAATGCTGTGCTGTTTTGTGAAGCGCGGCAATAAAACATTAATGAGTTTGTCGCCACATCCACCTTTGTATATACAGTGCATTACATGAGTCGTATTGTAGATAACGTGTTAATGGCAATGCAAAGACACCTGCACGAATATGGCGCTTGATTATGGTAATGTAAAGACATGTTGATTTGCGACAACGGAGCGTTGCCAAATGTCACGTAAAACATTTCAATCAAGCTCTCTGCTGTGGTTAATCATTGGTTGAGTCGACTAGACTACCAACTAGACTTGAGTCGACTAGACTACCAGCTAGACTTGAGTCGACTAGACTACCAGCTAGACTTGAGTCGACTAGACTACAGACTACCAGTTGAGTTGACTACGAGCAATGTTTTGAATATTCGTCAGTGAATACGAGGTAGGCGAAGGAAGTGGTACAGTACAGCTAGCAGCACCCCAGCACTGCAGCACCCCAGTACCCCAGCACCCCAGCACGCCAGCACCCCAGTACCCCAGTACCCCAGTACCCCAGCACCCCAGTACCCCAGTACCCCAGTACCCCAGCACCCCAGCACCCCAGCACCCCAGCACCCCAGTACCCCAGTACCCCAGCACCCTAGTACCCCAGCACCCCAGTACCCCAGTACCCCAGTACCCCATCACCCCAGTACCCCAGCACCCCAGTACCCACACACCCCAGTACCCCAATACCCCAGTACCCCAGCACCCCAGCACCCCAGTACCCCAGTACCCCAGTACCCCAGCACCCCAGTACCCCAGCACCCCAGTACCCCAGCACCCCAACACCCCAGTACCCCAGCACCCCATCACCCCAGTACACCAGTACCCCAGTACCCCAGTACCCCAGTACCCCAGTACACCAGAACAGCACCGTAGCAGTACAGCTGGTGCGCTAGCACAGCATGATAGCGGTACAGCAAGATAGATAGTACCACTGCAGTACTGCAGTGTACCACCGCAGTACTGCAGTGTACCACCGCAGTACTGCAGTGTACCACCGCAGTACCGCAGTGAAGCACAGCTCACAGCTCTACCTGGCCCCACAGCTCACGGCTCTACCTGGCCCCACAGCTCACGGCTCTACCTGGCCCCACAGCTCGCGGCTCTACCTGGCCCCACAGCTCACGGCTCTACCTGGCCCCACAGCTCACGGCTCTACCTGGCCCCACAGCTCACGGCTCTACCTGGCCCCACAGCTCACATCTCTACCTGGCCCCACAGCTCACAGCTCTACCTGGCCCCACAGCTCACAGCTCTACCTGGCCCCACAACTCACAGCTCTACCTGGCCCCACAGCTCACAGCTCTACCTGGCCCCACAGCTCACGGCTCTACCTGGCCCAGCGTGCTGTTACTGCAGTGTATCACAGCTCACAGCTCTACCTGGCCCCACAGCTCACGGCTCTACCTAGCCCAGCATGCTGTTACTGCAGTGTATCACAGCTCACAGCTCTACCTGGCCCCACAGCTCACGGCTCTACCTGGCCCAGCGTGCTGTTACTGCAGTGTATCACAGCTCACGGCTCTACCTGGCCCAGCGTGCTGTTACTGCAGTGTATCACAGCTCACGGCTCTACCTGGCCCAGCGTGCTGTTCGCTATTGACGTTTATGGGACATTTATCGGCGTTTTAGCGCATAAAAGCGTTATAATTGAACTACTCGGCTGGAAACCCTCACCATTCAGTAACACGCTTGATTTGATGGCCTATTTGATATTCAGGATGTAAATATGCGTAACTTTCAGGAAGTATGCTGCTATTTGTCCGTGCCGTGAATTTGGCCTACCTGTGAGGTGGACCACGTATACGGGTAACATTTTTTTGTCAGGAATAATCTCATTTGTTTGCGGTATTTCTAAAAGTTATTGCCCTTTGTTATGCCCCCTCGGAGACCATATATAGGCGGTTCGCAGCTGGCTGGTTCTCAGACGGGTTCGCGATCCGCTGAAGCGTAGTTCCGGCCGATGAGCTAACGAATTTCAGATTAATTAACGGTATCAGATCAGACATTGTTATCAGAATAACATATGTTATCAAATATGTTATAATATGTTGCCAAGTATGTTATCAGAAATTTCCGGTAGCAGATACGTTGCGTCAAATTCAGCATGAGCGGGGTAGATGTAATAAGGTATAATGGCAATAAGGTATAAGGTGGATGTAAATATAAGGGCAATAAGGTATATTGGCGCCCCTGGAGGGGGCCTTGAGGGGAGCCCAGGGTGTTCACCCGGGAGAACACATTATGATACTCATTCAGGTATGGCTACTCAAAATGAATCTTTGACTTTGATACCTTTGACGGAGGCTGCACTGATCTGCTACCATTGGAGTGGCAGGCAAACTCAATTGTTGCGGAACGAAAAGGCATACGATGTTGACATCTGTTGAGTTTGACGCTCATTCATTTTCATGACAGTATTCCTTTCCTTTAGGTATCTTTAACAGATAGCACAACTAGCAAGTTATCCATAATATTTTTCACGTCTTCCATTCATTTATATTAACACGTCATTCTTTTACGTTTCTTTTTACGGATGGACAGATACTATTTTCCTCCATTTGATCAGAACTGTTTCGAAACTGCACACTGCACGAGAAGACACTTCTGTAAGAAACACGAACATTTGGCCATAGTTTTCCCTTCGGGATCTCTGGTGACGACATCATTCTGGGTTATTCATGGTCATCGATTGTTTATCACTGAGTGATTGCTTTGGGTAAGTGTATTTCAGGCTTTTCCCGGTGTGCTTAGCTGTTGATAATGCCAGAGGCTGCTCCGCTTATTTTTGCCTTGTCAGAATGTATTACTAGCGGTTCGGCGAGTTACAGGGATGCGTGTTATTTATACTGACAGCTAACGAAGGTATGAGAGGATTAATGGTCAGTAACGGCGAATATCAGGAATTTTATGGTGCTCTTTCACGCAAAAATGAACACAGCACGAGTTTTTGATTTTTCAACATTCCTTGAACACGCTTATAATGATATAATACCCGGATGTATGACGTCACTGATTATTTTCGTGTTGTTGGCGGAGTCCGGTCGGGGTCCTCAGTGAAGGCGGGCGGTTCGCAGGCGTCGGGGTTCGCAAACCGATGGCAAGGGCTCGATTTGAGAAAGGGACTTACCGGCTATTGTCGTAGGGGCTTATGTGGAGTATATATCGGTTGTTTCTTAGTGGCATTTTAGGAGCTTGTCTGGGCTGTCTTTTCGCGGCCTTCTTGGTGCTTGTGTCGGCAATCTCTTTAAGGGATATTTAGAACTTGTGTGGGTTGTTTTTTAGGTTCACGCTTATCTTTTTAGGTGCCTCCTGGAACATCTCCCGGTTGTTATTTCAAGGAGCGACTCGAAACTCATTCCTATTGTATATGTATTTAGGAACTGCTCAGTAGTTATGTATGTTTGCGAGGGGCCTCCCTTTGTTTTTATGGGGTCTCCTTAAAGGCGGCCGCACACTAGGCCATTCGGCGCGCGGAGGTCGCGATATCGCTACGACTTTCCGCGCATCTTTAGCGACTTTCCGCCTTCGCGTCAGCCGAAACGTCAAAAATCGCGGATGAATGTCGTCGGCCGGCCATCTGCGGACCGGCGGAAAAAACTGATTCGAACGAGCTTTTTTCCGCGACTGAACGCCGCGGAGCCGCGGACAACAAAATTGATCAGGCTAACAGTGGCGAATCTATGCAAGACAGATGTACAAATTGTGCACAGCATGCTCTTGCCGCCGTGAAATGTATTATGTAAAAGTTTCGTGGTTCTAAACTTACATCTTCGTCGAAAAATGGCCATCATTAATTTACCTTGGAACAGGCTGTAGGCACAGGTTGCGACATGCTGTAGGTCGGCGGGGCGGAATCTCGCGAGCAGACAGCGCCGAATCCGCCGGAACAAGGACGATATTCAGCGGTATCGCCGCGATTTTCAGAGGCGGAATTTCGCAGTGATAAAGGGCGCCGAATACGTAGTGTGCGGCCGCCTTAAGTCCCGGGGCACAATACTTGCCCGCCCCTGCCCCTCTTTCGCTCTGGCGCCGCCCCCTGATGTTTTGCTACGAATACCTTGCGTAGCATAGCAGTTACCCTATTTTAATATTTTTCGGTAGTACGCTACGAAATACTTCAATTACGCTACGGAACGATGTCTTGAGCTACGCGTTACCAAAAACCATACCGTAGCGTAACGAAGGCCATCACTGCCCGCATCCCCTCTCTCCGTCGCTGTTTGAGGCGCTACCCCGACTGTCCCCACATCACCTCTCTCCGTCCGATCTCAGCTATTTACGGCACAATAAAACTGAGTCGGCCGTCGCCGGTCTGGACGATGCCGCTTCCCACGCGGGCTGTAAGTGACCCGAGCGGCCCCGGGAGGGCGTGGGAACCTCGGACCGCGACTGGCGTAAACTAGACCGCCGCCGGCCACAATAAAATGCCGCAATTACAGGTGCGTTGGGTCCGCTTCCGGACCACATCCGGTCAATCTTATGAGGAGCATTGGCGTGTCCGAGGAGGGCTGGTGGTCGCATTTTCGCCCCGTAACGATCGGTTCCTCGATTCGCAATTTTCTGCTCGACGCGTCAGTGGACGCGAATTTCTAGCGCCGCCGCGCCGCTACCGGCGAACACATCGGGACAGCACAGCTATTGAATTTGTATCCGCTGTATTGGGGGCATCCCCGTAGGCGTGTGGCATGACATTGTGCCCATTGTTGAACAGAAAGACGGGGGTGTGCCAGGCGATATTGACATTGTCTGAATGGTACGACACAGGATGGACACCCACTAACGAGTGGAAAGTGGCGGTGGCGGCCGGCCGTCGGCGTCTTCTGAGACCACAGGACGCAGTCTGGTCTGGTCTGGTCTGGCCAGGTCTGGCCAGGTCTGGCCAGGTCTGGCCAGGTCTGGTCAGGTCTGGCCGCAGTCTGGTCTGGTCAGGTCTGGCCGCAGTCTGGTCTGGTCAGGTCTGGTCAGGTCTGGTCAGGTCTGGTCAGGTATGGGTCAGGTCTGGTCAGGTCTGGTCAGGTCTGGTCAGATCTGGTCAGATCTGGTCAGGTCTGGTCAGGTATGGTCAGGTCTGGTCAGGTCTGGTCAGGTGTCAGGTCTGGTCAGGTCTGGTCAGGTCTGGTCTGGTCAGGTCTGGTCAGGTCTGGTCAGGTCTGGTCAGGTCTGGTCAGGCCTGGTCAGGCCTGGTCAGGTCTGGTCAGGTCTGGTCAGGTCTGGTCAGGTCTGGTCAGGTCTGGTCAGGTCTGGTCAGGTCTGGTCAGGTCTGGTCAGGTCTGGTCAGGTCTGGTCAGGTCTGGTCAGGTCTGGTCAGGTCTGGTCAGGTCTGGTCAGGTCTGGTCAGGTCTGGTCAGGTCTGGTCAGGTCTGGTCAGGTCTGGTCAGGTCAGGTCTGGTCAGGTCTGGTCAGGTCTGGTCAGGTCTGGTCAGGTCTGGTCAGGTCTGGTCAGGTCTGGTCAGGTCTGGTCAGGTCTGGTCAGGTCTGGTCAGGTCTGGTCAGGTCTGGTCAGGTCTGGTCAGGTCTGGTCAGGTCAGGTCTGGTCAGGTCTGGTCAGGTCTGGTCAGGTCTGGTCAGGTCTGGTCAGGTCTGGTCAGGTCTGGTCAGGTCTGGTCAGGTCAGGTCTGGTCAGGTCTGGTCAGGTCTGGTCATGTCAGGTCTGGTCAGGTCTGGTCAGGTCTGGTCAGGTCTGGTCAGGTCTGGTCAGGTCTGGTCAGGTCTGGTCAGGTCTGGTCAGGTCTGGTCAGGTCTGGTCAGGTCTGGTCTGGTCTGGTCTGGTCTGGTCTGGTCTGGTCTGGTCTGGTCTGGTCTGGTCTGGTCAGGTCAGGTCAGGTCTGGTCTGGTCAGGTCTGATCAGATCTGGCCGCAGTCTGGTCTGGTCTGGTCAGGTCTGGTCAGGTCTGGTCAGGTCTGGTCAGGTCCGGTCAGGTCCGGTCAGGTCTGGTCAGGTCTGGTCAGGTCTGGTCAGGTCTGGTCAGGTCTGGTCAGGTCTGGTCAGGTCTGGTCAGGTCTAGTCAGGTCTGGTCTGGTCAGGTCTGGTCTGGTCTGGTCTGGTCAGGTCTGGTCAGGTCTGGTCAGGTCTGGTCAGGTCTGGCCGCAGTCTGGTCAGGTCAGGTCAGGTCTGGCCGCAGTCTGGTCTGGTCTGGTCAGGTCTGATCAGGTCTGGCCGCAGTCTGGTCTGGCCAGGTCTGGTCAGGTCTGGTCAGGTCTGGTCAGGTCTGGTCAGATCTGGTCTGGTCAGGTCAGGTCTGGTCAGGTCTGGTCTGGTCAGGTCTGGTCAGGTCTGGTCAGGTCTGGTCAGGTCTGGCCAGGTCTGGCCGCAGTCTGGTCAGGTCAGGTCAGGTCTGGCCAGGTCTGGTCAGGTCTGGCCGCAGTCTGGTCAGGTCAGGTCAGGTCTGGCCAGGTCTGGTCAGGTCTGGCCGCGGTCAGGTCAGATCAGGTCTGGCCAGGTCTGGTCAGGTCTGGCCGCAGTCTGGTCTGGTCAGGTCTGGTCAGGTCTGGCCGCAGTCTGGCCGCAGTCTGGTCTGGTCTGGTCTGGTCTGGTCAGGTCTGGCCGCAGTCTGGTCTGGCCAGGTCAGCGCGACACCGTGCTGTCGCTCATCACTATGCGTGCCTGGTCAGGTCTGGTCAGGTCTGGTCAGGTCTGGTCAGGTCTGGTCAGGTCTGGTCAGGTCGCCAGCGTCTCCAAGTCACCCAGACGTGTCCGCGTATGGATATGAAGACAGATAGCGGCGGCGGCGGCAGAGGTGAAAAATCGACACAAACTTGACTCAAACTACGGAAACTCGTGAATTCCTGCTACGAAAAGCAACGCAAAGAAGGTATTCATCTATCGAAAGCTTCCGAGGCTTTCCATCAATAAATACCTCCTACGTGGTGATCTGCGTAGCAGGCGTTTGAAAAGTTTCCTTAATTAGCTGGCGAGTTTGGGTAGATTTTTCCCGGTTTCTGCGGAACGATCAAACGCTGGCCACTTGTTTACCCTGGCGGTGAGCTGTGTCACGAAGGACTTCAAACAGGACATGGCACGTGCAGACAGTCCAGGACATGTCACGTGCCGACAGTCCAGGACATATCACGTGCCGACAGTCCAGGACATATCACGTGCCGACAGTCCAGGACATTCACGTGTCGACAGTCCAGGACATATCACGTGCTGACAGTCCAAGACATATCACGTGCCGACAGTCCAGGACATATCACCGGTTCCGGCCGGCACAGAGGATGTCTGGCGCCCTGGCCCACGCTATCTAATGACTGCCTGTCTTTACAGGAGTTTGTATCCGTGTGACTCATACGAGACATGTTCGTTCCATTCATGTTAAAGGGAATGTTTCACCTTTGTATTAGTTTTAAACTGAGATAGCCATTATCTTGGGCCGTTATTGAAATGTCTAAATTACTAAGGTCATTTTTCCCAAAGCTTAACCGGTTTTAATGGAAAATAATTATCTTTTCCCACACAAATGGAGTTAGCACTTGAAATCGACAGACGAGGTCAAAATATGATGTAAATTCATCGCATTTTGCATATAAAAATTCCTTCCAAGAAATATTAGCAGTTTCCTACCGATAAGCGTTCCACACTTTTAACGACCGGTACTTGCAAGTTACTTTCCGGTTTCCATCAAACTCCGGGCTTTTCCCGTATTGTTTTTTTAACGCAATGGTGTGGAAAATATATTTTGAGTTCTGCTTGTTGTGACTATATACCCACCCATCCTTTACAATTAACAAACAATACGCAAACTGTCAATGCAATCGGAAGCTCATCGATGCACGACGATGGCGACCTATTTAGTGTCGGCGATTTGTTTCGAAGCGCCCATTCAACAACGTTGAACAGATTGATACTGATGTGTCGCTTTCCAATAGCGGAGGGAAAATACCGATCATTAATTTTCCCAAACTTCCAACTTTGAATTAGGGAATAATTTTATTTAATTCTTAAATTTAGATTACGTCATTTTAATACCATAACGATAGCCAAATAAATTGTTGCTAACAAAATCAAAAGTTCATTATTTCCCTTTAAGCAATTTAACTTACCATTTGCAAAATGACTAGGCTGGTGCAGCCGCTGATTGGCTGACGAGACACTTTTTCAGCCAATCCCACTTTGTCAGCGAATCAGCGGCGGTCTATAGCTTAATAATGACGTCATTCGCCCAAATCTAAAAACTTAATTTGTATAAAGTTAAGTGACTTTTCGAGTGAAAAATATCACCATCGTTTTCAGCAACACTTACTTCATATTTTCTACTACAACCAGCGTATATTTGACAACTTTCAGAAAGGTCTTTGTCCGCCCATGTAGTTCAGTTGGGAAAACGCTGGGCTTCTGACCTCACCCGGTAGTGGCAGCCCGGGTTCGAGTCGCTTCGGCTCTCGCTATTTGCCCCTGACTGGGATGGCCTGTGGCCGATGGCAGCGGTTGCGTTTAAAGGGACTGTCCCACCTTCGTGATCAGATCCCTTTTGATCCTCCCGACTGCCGGTCCTCCATCCTTTGTCACGCCCACGTTACCACGGGTCTGGTGGTCGCTGGCCACGGGGCATGTGGTGGCCTCGAGCTGCCCCCCGGGAGTGGTGGCCGTCTGCATGGCGTGGGCTCTCCTCGCAGCTTCGCGCTGTGGGGAAGGGCCTGTCCATGGGCGGTTGCCCGGTCGGCGTCCATTTTGACCCACTTTACCCCTTCTCCTTCATCCCATTGCGCAGAATGGTCCAAGTAGACCGAAGCGGCCTTATCCTAACCAAACCAAACCAAACCTTCGTGAAAGTTGTCGAATCACACTTAATTGTATGTCTACATGTCAGGCGAGGTCAGCTGAACATGTTCGTGAACTTTTGTCCCCAAAAAATGCTTATCTTGGAAGATATTCAACTTTTAGTTATAAGCGGAAAGTTGGGCTGGTGACGTCATATGATTTGTTTTTAATGACAGGGAAATCCTTTGTGCTGCCAAATATATGGCACAATTTTTTTGTCGACTTCTATTGCGCAGAAATAGCGAACCACTCGGTGTCTAGATTGGCTTAGATTGCGAACCACCCGGGGATCGAGAAATGAAAGACGCAAATATTCCAATGCTGATTAAAACAAGTCGACTATCATTACCAGTTGGGTAAAGAGACGACGCTATCGGTTTACAGGCCCTATTCAAATACACATGGGCCTTATTTTTTACAGATGTCAAAATCAAACTCGAATATCTTTTTGATTAGATCATTGTGGTTGTTTTAACTGCTAGCATACTTAATTTCAATGCCAGACCATCAAAATGGCTATCTCAACACAAATCAAATGTTAAGGTGGGATAGTCCCTTTAAGGTCAGATGACGTCAGAGAGCGGGGCGGACCGTGTCCAGGTATGTCGGGCACGTACAACTTTCGCTTCTAAATTATGCCGGACGCCAGGAATTGCTTGATCGGGTGGTGGGGTCAGGGCCTGCGCAACAAGCTATGCTTAGCGCGGGGCCTGACCTCGGAAATCCATCCATTCAAAACATTCGGACTACATTTATAGAAAGGAAGAAAAATAGTGAAACATTCTCTTTAATGCGTTGAGAGACATGGTCGCTGGTAGCATTACTGACAAATTGTTCGCTACAGATGCCATGCTTCTAGGCACTATTGGATCCAGGGGGGGGGCATGGTGGCCTTGCCCCCCCTACAAACCGCCTGAAATTGGCGAAAAATTGGCACATTTCCTGATATAGAAGAAAATCTAAGCAAGTTTTACTAAGGAAAGTTTGTTTTAATCAGCCATCAATGCATAAGCAAGCGAAATCCGATGAGTTTTCATAATTGTGTGAGACTTTGGAATCCCCCAAACCACCCGTGCCCCCTCCCCCCCAAACCATCGTTCTGTATCCGCCAATGCTTCTAGGAAGCCGTTGTAGGGAATCATTGTTGCCAAGGAAACAGATGCGACGTATCATTTTTTTTTCGTGCGCCTTGCGCATATAGTTAAGTTTCTGAACCATTCTCAACACCGGATACGAAACATGCTTGACATTGGCTAAGTACAAGCAAAAGAAGTTGATACATCTGTCGACTGTGATATTTCAGAACCTAATGCGACAGACAAATAACACAATATCAGATCTGGCCAAGTAGGCTCCATTTTTACCAGAATCTTCACAGGAAATCGAACACAATTATCAATGCCATTGCAAATCCAACATTCCCCTAATGACACATTAATTACAAATATTTTGCCGATTAATTATCGTACTAAACGTTGTGAGGTGAGCGCCTCTTTACTCAGCAGTGTCAGTACCAGTGGGCGACCGCACCAGTCGGCCCGCTGCTCACCTCTGGTCTATCCCGGTCCGGGTCCGGTGACCCGCCGGTCCGGGTCCGGTGACCCGCCGGTCCGGGTCCGGCGCCGGGCCGGGTCGTCCGGCTGTGGTGACGAATGTTCTGAGCG
The DNA here is from genome assembly GCA_036785665.1 of Chirona hameri. NCBI lineage: Eukaryota > Metazoa > Arthropoda > Thecostraca > Balanomorpha > Balanidae > Chirona > Chirona hameri. The sequence continues at coordinate 20,940 of JAXIVJ010012582.1, forward strand.
CCGCTTCCGTCGCCGTAAATCATACCTCGGCCAGACGGCCGCACGTGGCTACCCGCCGTCCAGGTGACCAAGCGGTAAATACTGCCGTCCAGGTGACCAAGTGATAAATACTGCCGTCCAGGTGACCAAGTGATAAATACTGCCGTCCAGGTGACCAAGTGACAAATACTGCCGTCCAGGTGACGAAGTGACACATAATGCCATCCAGGTGACCAAGTGATAAATACTGCCGTCCAGATGAACAAGTGACAAATACTGCCGTCCAGGTGACCAAGTGACAAATACTGCCGTCCAGGTGACCAATTGACAAATACTGCCGTCCAGGTGACCAAGTGATAAATACTGCCGTCCAGGTGACCAAGTGACAAATACTGCCGTCCAGGTGAACAAGTGACAAATACTGCCGTCCAGGTGACCAAGTGACAAATACTGCCGTCCAGGTGAACAAGTGACATCTGGCCCATGAACAGCGGACAGGCTCGAATTCTTACAAAGGATTGTAACACATCGGTGGTCGATGTTTCACGAGTTTTGCAGGTGTGGGGGTCTTATGATATGCCCTCTGCTATTGGTGGTAAATAGTGTCGATTTTATATACGTTTTATGATGTTGCATTATTGTCTTGTACCAATTTTTTTGTTTGTTGTGTGTGCGATTTCAGTAACATCGAAGTCATTGTGTGTTTCACCCCATTATCGTACAAAGTGCTCTCAAAGGTATATAAAATAATAGGGATATTTTTTTGTGTGTTGTCTTTTATGCTTAAACATTAAAACCGTCGGCGCTTTTAACGCGCCGTAACGATTTGGAGCGTGTAATGCAACACATTAGCATCTCATGCTGCTATGGTCCCGTTGTCCAAGATACTGGACTTAGTCATCCAATGTTAAAATGATGAACCCTTGACGAGATGTTGCACATTTCTGCAAGCTAAGAATGGTCATTTTAATGGCCACTTGCGCCCATCAGAACATCACAATAACGGCGTAAATTGGGCATGATGTCGTTACTGCAACAGTCGCTTTGTTGCCATGTGTCACCACTCTTCCAAGCAGCCATTATTTCATTTAGTCAATTTTAATAGTCATTTGGTGGCTATTTCCACCTCTAATTAGCCGGATATGAGTGGTTAGGAGTTAAGATGGTGTCCGACCGCGCCATACATGAGTTCACACCTAATATTGTGTCATCATATATCGTGTTCAAACTGCCAGATTCGGTTATAAACTCGCGATATATGACCATTTAATGAGACGGCTAATAAGCGGTAAGAATGCTGTTTTGTGTTCCAACGTTTGTGTACTATTTTCATCCAACATTATGGCAAATTCAGAGGAACGCCAAACGCCTCGCCCAAATAAAGATGGAAGTTTTGTTGGTGGAATTAAAGCCAACTCCTCAAATTCAAGCGTGATTGTGAATCAGCAAGCCCCATCGACCACCGTACGTACTCCCGCCGCCGCGCCGGCTTGTCACCAGCGGCCTCCCCGTGGTGGCGAAAACCGGGTATTAACACACTTCCAGGAGTCTCCCACGACTGTCAACTTCTGTGCGGTGTCCGTAGCTGGTGGTGGCCGGACAGGGGTCAGCGGGGGTCAGCAGGGGTCAACGAGAGGCCAGGGGACATCTGTGACGCAACGCCGCCACTGAATACTGCACGAGGTCATGGCCGAACTGCGTCCACTGCAGAGTGGGCGTTTCCCGGATTTCGCCCACTTGCCCGGCATGAGTTATATGCCGAATCCCAGTCTGTGTGTTATGAATCTTTGGACGTTGTGACGCACTGGTTTTCCGGCGACTGTTGTACAAAGCTTTGTCTGTGTTTGCTCTTGAATTAACAGTCGCGCACATAGTCGTCGTACCACACGAAACAATGAATGCAATGGAGGGACTATTCTATCTGTATTTTGCATACAGGAGTATCTGCCTACGGTTTTTGGCACATTATGACTGACATCAGTCGGGGGCGGCGCCACCAATTGTTGATCGGGGGGATTTTTTTTTGTATTGTAGAAAATCTATTTTTGATGCAAATATCAAATTTTAAAAAACGGCAAAAGAACGGAAATGTAGTCTTTGTTGTCTTTTATTGACCAGATACAGAGGAATAAATGCCACCGCTGTATTTCTGCGACCAAACTGGTGTAGAAACATGCCATTTTTATTTATATTAATCGATTTCAAATTTTGACCTTATGCGACCTGATCTTGACCTGAGGGCCATTATATGGGGTCAGGTTGTGAAAATGGCTGCAACTATATAATTATACGTGTAAAATAACCCATACAACATGTGTCGCATAGCTTTCGTAGACCTTTTGCCAATAGTGACCTTTTGTGACCTTGACTTTGACCTTGATCTTTGCTTACAATTTCACTTTTGCTTATGCGGGAGATGCATTATACCTTTGAGAGCACTTTGTACGATAATGGGGTGAAACACACTGTACACACCGTAAACATGTTTTCTTGAACACGGCTACTCAATGCTAAGTGATGTTGATGCCTGGCATTTTACCTGACATGATTGAATATTGATGTTTTAGGACCTTGAAACATTCAGTATTAGTGCTGCATTGAAGGGAATGTTTCACCTTTGTTTGGTTTTTAACTGAGAGCCATTATCTAGGGCGGTTATTGAAATGTCTAAATTTCTATGTTCATTTTTCCCAAAACTTAACCGTTTTTAAGCAATTCAATTTACCATTTGCAAAATGCACCCAGGCTGGTGCAGCCGCTGATTGGCTGACAGCCACTTTGTCAGCTAATCACACTTTGTCAGCCAATCAGCGGCGGCTTATAGCTCAATAATGACGTCATCAGCCAAAAAAACTTAATTTGTATAAAGTTAAGTGACTTTTCGAGGGAGAAAAATATCACCATCGTTTTCAGCAGCACTCACTTCATATTTTCGACTACAACCAGCGTATATTTGACAACTTTCAGAAAGGTGAAATATTCCCTTTAACCCGCGCCCCGCTGGGGTATTATTCAGCCGAACACTGGGGGGGGGGGGGGCAGATTATGTTCCCCTCGTTATCTTCCGAACCAATAATCGCAGCGAGACGTGCAAGGAGGCAGTCGAAAGCGCTTAACGAGACGCATCTAACGCATACGCGAAATTGTTAAAATAAGGTAACATGTCAGATCAAAGGTCAAAATTAAGGTATTTGAGTTTTTGGGCCATACTTTCCATCCAAAGCCTTAATTGCGACTATTATCGATCAAACACTGTACACACCATCCACATGTTTGCTTGAAAACGCATAATTTTCAGCATGAGAGTAGTCCATGGTCTCAGGATCGTCATATTTGTAGGTATGCAATGTCACCAAATTTGATTGAGCTTCAACATGGAAAACATTGGCGACACATGAAGGAAATAATATACACGGAGTACATTTTTTGCCAGCGAAAGGTTGCTGGGATAGGGGGTACTGCACCCCGCTATCTGCAGTTAGGGGGAGGGGATGCGTCCCCCACGTCCCCCTGTGGCGCCGCCCCTGATAGCGGTTGATCAAATTTACTCTGTTCTGAGTTGACATAAAGGTGCGTCACGACTAATTTTATGTGCGTCCTTTATTGCCTGTAAGTGTTCATTTTGCATGCGTTTCCTGCAATCCTAAATGCGCAAATATGTTCATAACGGGAGTGTTTAAAAACAAGGTTCTCCTTGTTTGTTAAAGCTACGTTTCGCTCTGACGATCAATGTGAGCATTGTGAGGTCAGGTCAAGCCGCCTGAGGCACTTTTCTCGGCGACTTGGCGACGCTGCCTAACTCGACTAACTCTTGGATCCATTCAGCCGACTCCAGGCGGTTCACATGGGAACAGCGGCGGCTCCGTCGGCCGGTTCCCATGAGAGCAGCGGCGGCTCAGTCGGTCCCCCTCCCTCTCTTCCTCCCCCCGAGCTCCCTGCGGATAATGGACCGGTCTGGATATATACCCAGGTTAGCAACACACGGCTCAATGGCAGACAGACGGACCGCCAGGCGCCAACTCATTCTCTTGTGGACTGTTGTCAAGATGACAGCTCTCGTAACTATGCATCGACTCAACACGTGAGGAAACTATGGTCGCGGCGTTGAACTATGTGGGATGCGAACCCGCGAGATGAGACAATCGCGCTATTCATGAATTCCAAATTCACCGGGGACAAGTTGTTCGATCTTTTTCGATTGGCTGGCTATTTTTAAAAGAAACTTGCGGGATGTTTTTTCCCGATGTAATTAATCGTCTTTGGGATGAGGAAGGGGAAGGAGAGAGCGGTGCCTAACCCAACGCCGCACCGAGAGAACGAGGGGGGGTCGGCGATGCCCGGAGGGTGCGTGACCTCGTGACCCGACCTGGGATTACGATCGATGTCGGTAATCTGTCGCCGGTACCGGCTCAGATTTTCTCCCGGAACCTCTCCGCCCCGCACCCGGAGACGCAGGCAGAGCTGGGAAACAAGTGGGCGGAGCGAGGCTTCGACGCCAGAGCAGTGATTAAAAGTGGAGTATGGAATTAGTTATTGAACGGATGTAACCAACGCCATGGATGTATGTGGTCAACTCGGCCGAAAGTTGAGAACTGTTGCCGATTTTGTTGTGGATTCAGAAAATCTGAGTTTCGTGATATTGTGAAGGAATGTCACGGGTCAAAGTGAATCGGGTCTCTGCCAGGTGCCGTGGTTTCGGAATGAACTGCTGCTCGTCTTTCATGAACACGCCTCTCGTATCTCCGTTGCTCCGTCCGCTCACCACAGGTTCTTCCCATGACCCGTCGGCCATTTATCAGCTGTGCCGATACGCCCGCCTGCCGTCGGCCATTGGCTCGGCAACCGGGGCGGGATTTCGTCTGAGGGGCCCGAAATTGCTGCTGCGGCTGGCCGCCGCCAGATGGCGCTCCTTTACTCTCTTCTCTACCTCTCTCTCCTCTCCATCCATGCCTCTCCCCGCCCTCGTGTGTAGGTGGTAAGGAGGGATGAGCCTGGCTGCGTCCATTCTCTCTCCTTTTCTCCTTCCCTCTCTCTTTCTATTCATCTCTCTCCCTGCCTCCTTGTCTGGACGGTTGGGAGGGATGAGCCTGGCTGCAGCTCAGTCGTTATACGCCAGCTGCCCACCGGTCCTTGTTTTACTTTACAGCAAAGTGTTGCGGAGTCTTGGCTTGTCCCCATGCGGTATATGTGCATCTCCCGCTCACGAAGGAGGTTTTGCGTGGTCAGATTGCCGTTTGGTTAGCTCTAGCTATTCGGTAGAGGGTGAAAGAGTTGGCTATTTGTCTTCTTTTGAAGTGTTTTCCGCGATAAAATTATGATGCATGGCGCAGCGTGAAGGACATCTTTGCCACGCCCACCCAAGTTGGCCTCGTAGCGTGTGGATAGTGCCTTCGATGCGTTGATTTACTATCATTTAGTCTGAATGGCTTTCTAAACCACGAATTTTCCTATTCCTTCCCGTGGTAACAAAGTTTCGAAGTCGGTCCGTCCCTGTGGGTCACAGGGACGGGTTATGTGGGTTATATGAGTCAACACCGTCGGTAGACAGCAATGAAGTCATCCGTCGTGGCCCACATTTTTTCGGCCTGCCCTGCCGCTTGAGTTGGTGCATGTCAGCGCCGCACAATTTAGCCCACGGCTCTGTTTGCCCGCTTGACTTAGTTGATGTGGCATGCATAAAACATGAAGCACGGACAGGGAAAATGCATTTGTCGCCTACGTAAAATGTTTGTATCTGGCTAAAGCTGGAGTTTACCTTGCGTAGGTCACACACAATGGACGCCAGGTGGAAATGTTTGCGTTTGGTCGTGTCAGCGGCGCGGTATCTCATCTAGCTTGACAACGGCAGGCTGGCATTGATCTGCAACATACATACCTCTTACGACAGGAACGCCTTTTGCGCGACCTTTACTGTACTGATTGGATATGGCGCTGGATGCGATTGCTTTGCCTGCCATTCGACTGATCTGCGACTTACTCCCGACTGATCCGACTGCGATCTTAGCGTGACATTCGTTTGCGCCGATTCAGCCGTGTCCTCACGTCGGGGGATTTCGTGTCTCAGTTGATAGTTTTCAGCGACAAGAGGTGGTCTGCCATTTGCAGTACCAGTGTTGTGTTGGGCGACTGGCCAGGTCAACTCACTGACCCGTGGTCTCTCGTTGCTGCACGTTTAACCTCCATAATAACCTCGGCGAGATGTCATATTATTCAGAATCAGAATCAGACGTTTATTAAGGCGATCCACGATGGACTCAGGGCTATTACGACCTCTCGTCAGTCGCTAAAACGGTGATTTGGCGGCCTTTATTAGATATGTTTATTATATTATATATAACTTTCTGGGAAATGTCTCATGACAGTTCGGCGCTATCTTTCACGTCGCGTAATTTTCGACCATCTACGACGCAAAGTCGCAAATTTTGCACAGTCACACAGCCGCACAAACGCGTCAACTTGTTCACCGGGCTTCGATCCCGACACTATGGCGACTATTTCGGAGCCCCAAGATGACGCGGCGACGGCGGCACGGCGGCGGCGCAGGCGGCGCATCTAGGCGTTTATGACGCGCGGGCTCCGTCCGACGACCCTCGCGGCGCGTCATTTACTTCGTCGACAACTGTGGCGCGGCGTCGACGGTCGTGTTTGTTTGACGCCGATGCTGAGGCGCCGTCGTAGAACACACTGATGACTTTTTGCCGGTGTTTTTGTCGCTGCGTCGATAGCAATACGGGAAATTACACTCCGTTTTCGTCGCCAGCGAGCCACTCGACTTGCGTCGCCCTGTTTGGCCAATTTACAGCGCCACGTCGAGGCGCCGATTTCGGCGCGGCGGCCTCCGCCGCTGTTTTCGCCGTCGTCGAGGCGATTTACTCACTGTGCGGTTGAGCACAAATGGATTTTGCGGATAAATTACTGGGTGGAAGGCGAGCTCGGCGGCAGGACGAGCCGCTGGAGGTGGCAGCCGGCCCATAGGAGGTGGCCGCTCGAGGGCGGAGGGCTGCGGCGAAGAGGCGCTGACTCACGGGCAGTGGTGCGGCTGCAGAGCTCTTGGCAGCTTCATGGGGTCAAGGTGGTCTGACGGAGAGCGGGGTCGAACGCCGCCTGGTGCCATAGCTGAATATGGCCACTGGTTCGTCAAGTTTAGTTTATCCAGTGTGTCATCAACAAGCAAAAAGTGACCCACTTACGGATGATGTCATTAGCTAGAACAGATACAAATACTATTTAAAACAGAACAGACTTACATCGTTCGTAATATAATGGAAATATTGTTATCATTGTAGTGATTTTTAACATTGCTTTCAAAAGACGTTGCTAGCGGGCATTCCTTGGTCTGTATGTAGATTCGCGATGATGTACTATTTTGGCTATTTTTGTGATTACAATCAATGACATAACCACACTGATGTAAACGATGTGATATGTCATCATACAAACGTGGTGCTAGTTTGATCGAACCTGCACTCCTAGCCAGCAAGACGTCAACGCCATAGAAAGTGATAGCCAGAGCCCGGATGAAAGGGAGAATAGGCAGCTAGTGAAACGTTTCTGCATAGGAAGCGATGATTCCACCGGGTCAGACACATGCAGGAAAACCGGCTCTTGCCGCCTCGCCTGGCAGCCTGCCCGCCGCCGCTGCCGCTGCCGCTGCCGCTGCCGCTGCCGCTGCCGCTGCCGCTGCCGCTGCGGCTGCCGCTGCCGCTGCCGCTGCCGCTGCCGCTGCCGCTGCCGCTGCCGCTGCCGCTGCCGCTGCCGCTGCGGCTGCCGCTGCGGCTGCGGCTGCCGCTGCGGCTGCGGCTGCCGCTGCGGCTGCGGCTGCCGCTGCCGCTGCCGCTGCCGCCAGCGGCAGCGGCAATAGCACCATGGATTACCTAATACCTATTTATAAATGGGTATTAGGTAATCCATTCTAGCTGTATCCATGTTAGCTAGCTAGCCTTGCTGTATTGATACTATTATCACTATATTATTGATACTATTAATACTGTATTGATACCATTATCACGGCGAAGCGGTCTGCCTTGACACCGTCTGGCGGCGGCGGCGGCGCGGCGGCCACCGACACCCACCGTCTGGCGGCGGCGGCGGCGCCGGCCGGGCAGGCTGCCTCGACCCTCAGCAGAGATCGCCTCGTGGCGATTCGGCTGGGCTGTATCTTTCCCTCTGCCATTGGTGGAGCAAATGGAGACTATCGGCCCCCCCCCCCCCCAAAGCCCGAAATCGGCTGAAGGTTGACACCTGTTAACGGAAAATCTAAGCGACTTTGACTTAGAACGTTGGTTTTAAACCAGCTATTAATCTACAAGGAAACGAGAGGTGAGTTTGTATAATTGTGTGATGATTTTCGGAGTCTCCACTAACCAGCCTTTTTGGCGGTTCTGGATCTGCCTCTGCCCTCTGCAGACGTCGTCTCGTGGTCTGCCGCCGTCACGGCCGGCGCGGCGGTCGGTCCGTGAGGTGTGGGTCAGCGGCCGCCGCCGCCAGCTCCGCTGCAGAGGGCTGCGGCTCCGCTGCAGAGGGCTGAAGCTCGGCAGCCGGCAGACGGCGGTCGGTCCGTGAGGTGTGGGTCAGCTGCTGCCGAGCTGCAGCTCGGCTGCCGAGGGCTGCCGCCCCGCTGCTGAGAGCTGCAGCCCAGCAGACGGCGGCAGCTGTCTGACCTTGTGAGCAGAAGCGGAGAGGCCGCGTCCGTCGCGGCCGCGGAGCCCGCCACTGTCCCGGCACGTGACACGCGACCGGCTAAAGCTGGGGAGAAAGGAGTCAGATTTTCAGAGTCAAGGGAGAGAATATGTTTCTGTTAGTCAAGTTGAGAGGCCATTTAGTTTATATGCTAGTACATACTCTGTGCAAACTGCAAAATTAGCATTGGCTAGATATTGCTCATCAGAGTAGTCGGCTGCCATTCGCAGTTTCAAGAACCAAGCGCAAGTACCGGCTACCCAGAGCGAGCAAAGGCATGTGCGTGCTGAAGCTACGCAAAACTGTGCCCAGCTTAGCGACCATTCCCAGTTCATCGCGCCTTGGCTGCGGTCTCACATCACTGTCGCCAGCTGTGGTAACGTCCCCATTATGGCTGTCACCCATTAGAGACGCGACCCATCTACTCGCTTTTTACGCGACCCGAGGCGGCATACGACTGGCTCGGATGGCTTTACCGCGCGAGTTCCTTTCATCCCAGGTCGTCCCGAGATGAGCCCCTGCCGCCGTTATGGCAGGCGACCATTATTTACCATTCTAGAGACCCCACCGTCATATGGAAGCTCATATGGCAGCTCAGCTGGTAACCCTGAGCTGCATTCAGGGCTATCTCGTATGCCAACACTACTTGGCGTCTGTGCGGCAAGGAAGCGTCTGTGGTTGGTCCAGTTTCATATCCGGCTTGCGGTCGGCGGTGAAAATCTTAAAGCATGTCCTTTTCATGCAGACGATTTTGTGTTGGGAGTTCCGGCAACTACCGCTAGCAACCGCATTTCTTCAGCAGATCGAAAAAGTGCTTCACGCTCATATATTTCGGGTATCATACACTACTGCCAGTGCTCCACAATCAAGACATTCGGGCAGGTGGGACTTATATTTATATTATTTTATTCGCAATGTCCGTTTCAGAAATACATGGGACCAAAGACGGTCTGTCTCGCTTCGTCTGTTTAAAAGTAAACCATGCTTATCTCGTTGCCGGAAACCTTAGTAAAGTAAAGGCATGACAGCGACCGCCCGGCTCCCAGCCTCTAGCGGCTGCATATCTTAACACTATTTCCATGTTTGTCCGCCAGGTGGTGGCGACGGGAGCAGCCAACATCCAGTACAGCGTAGACAACCCTCAGCTGTTCAGGATCGACAACGACGGCAACGTCTACACCAACACTAACGGGCGTCAGCTGATGCAGGGCGGGCTGCTAAACTTCACCGTCCTGGCCGTCAATCCAGGTCAGTGAAGGGTCAATGCCTCCCCACTCAGCCGCGCTCACCACTGGGAGCTCGGAGTGCCCGCAAACCCAAGTCATCATCATCACCGCCTACTGGTAGCGTGCCCATTGGTCAAGCTGAACTATGTTGCGACGATTCATTTAAGAATGTCACTTCTGTATTGCACCAACGATTGTTTTAGTTTTCACTTTCGTGTCAGAAAAGGACAATCACATAAGACAGGTGACACATGTTTTAATATTTCTTCTTCTTCTACGTTCTGGCCTTCTGATCCTACGCAATAAACTAAGCGTTTTCAACGTTCGCGTCATTATTGTATGCCATTACCTAATCTTGTAAAGGTGATGCTGGCTCCAAACCTACCTTTGGCCCGGCCCTTGACCTGACTACAACCTGACCTCTGACCTGACCGTTGCCCTCTGCCTCTGACCTGACCTTTGTCATCCCCGTTGAGTTGACGCATCGGACCTGACCTGACCTGCCACCTGCCCCCTGTTACAGAGCACGCGCACCGCGTGGCGTCGGCCACCGTGCTGGTCAGCGGTAACCAGCCGCCCAGGTTCTCCGATCCCACCTACACGGCCAATGTCTACGAAAACGCCAACGGAGGTAAGAGCCAAGAAAGGAAGGCATAACATTTATCTATCGCCTAGGGCAAATAACACAGTCACTTCCCAGTTTAAGGAAACAGTTTAAGCCGCACAGTTAAAGACCAACCGATGGATGACACTTCATCAGAAACTTAACTCGCGCCGTGCCGGTGCTCGGCGCCATCTTCGCCGTGCCATGGGGGGGGGGGGGGTGTTTCGACGCCCCCCCCCCTAACTCGGCTCTTATGGAACGTAGACAAAACCGAAAACACTGTTTAAATGCTCGTCAAATTGATTTTTGAAACTATTTCATGTATTTTTTTATCAGGTCAATATTGAGGTCACCAGAGGTCATAAAAGGTCAGAATTTCCAGTTTCAGGGCTTTGCTCCAGAAACCCCCACATATATCGGGAACTATGACAGCTAGGAACAAGCGAGAACAAAAACAATCGAAAGCTCTTGAACAAAGCAATCGCCAAATGATGCTCAACTTTTAGCTCAGGTCAATAGTTAAGGCTCCAGAGGTCATCAAAGAACCAAGAGACAAACACATTGGTGCAGGTTTCACTTCTCTATCCTGATTTTGTCGATAGCTATTGACAAAGTGTTGGTGACCTCAGATGACCTCATCTGACCCTGTAGGGGTTACTGAACAAAAATTGCAACTGGAACTTCAAGAATGGCCTATGATAACATGATCCAGAAGGAATTAGGCTGACATAATGCGTATCTTCAGAATAGGAAGCATTTGATTATTTCCCCATTGACTTATAATGGGGAGGTTACGAAATTGACCCGACCTTAGGTCACCGATATAAAAACAAATCCGAGATAAACGAATTGTAGGTATCATTGCCCTCATGAAATCCTGTAAGTACGAAATCGATCGGCCAACAACAGTGGCTGTGGTACGACCGGAAACGTTTTTGGAGGTGGGGTCACGTGACCTGACCCGGTGACCTGACCTGAGATAACCCGAGGTCAATAAATTCACACTATGTGAACAATTGATGCCCCAACGCCTGTGACAAAAACGGCGGCGCGCAGCGCCGCCGTTTTTTCGCTATTCTCGAAAAATATTGGGGGGGGGGCGTCTAAACCCCCCCCCCCCCCCCGGTACGGCGCGGGATAAGTAAACTTCACTTGATATTCTATGCATAATGCACATTTTATGTATGTTCTGTTCTGATTTATCTCCATTTTTGTAATAGTTTGTTGTCTCCCCATCCCGTTGCGCTGGTTAAAGGAAATAGTTCACCTTTAACATGGGGGTTTGAACTGAAATAGCAGTTTTGTAGCCCGTGTTGAGAAATCTCTTTCTGCAACTTTGCTTGGCTGAAAAGACTCTCCAGCCGAAGATATTTGACTTTTTGGCGAAGGAATTCGGCGCATATATGATATACCGTACCGTTTGAAAGTGCCAGCACTGCATGGAGCATGCGCAGACCAATAACGCACACCATAACATTAATGATTTACGACCTTCTGTCCTGAATTGGCGCGATGTAGGACCATTTTTGAAAATAAAAAAATAAACTGTATTAAAAAATATAATAAAATCGTGTTCTGAGAAATTTTCCGAAGGTGAACTATTTCCTTTAAAGGGACACTCCCGTCTCCCACCTTCCCAAAAGTTGTCAGATGTACGCCGCTTGTGGTGCAAAATATGAAGTAATTGCTACCGAACACGATTATGACATTTGTTTCTCGCAAACAGTGCTCAATTTCATAAAAAGTTAAGTTTTCATATTTGAGTTGATGACGTCATATTGCGCTCTAGAGGGCTATACAGAAATCCTTTACGCTGCCAAAGTATGGCACTATTATTTCGAGATAATTCTGGCGCTTTGAATACAAAACAAACCAATAACCAAACCATTTGAAACACGCAAATATCTCTAAGTCTAACCTTAAAACAAGTCGTCTATCATCACCATTTGGTAAAGAGAGGTGACGTCATTGGCTTTAGACTCCTATTCAAATACACGTGGGGTGTATTCGTTACAATTGTCAAGACTAAGCTCGAATTTCTTTTTGATTAGACCTATGTGGTTGTTTTAACTGCTACCCCACTTAATTGCAATGCAAATCCAACAACATGGCTGTCTCAACGCAAAACTAATTTTATGGTGGGCTCAACATATTTCCGTATATTAATCGTCACCTGCATTTATTTGCGGTTTGGGGCTCTATTTTATCTTTTTGAGTGTTGCTATCCAGACAATATGTCTCGGTCCCAAACTTATTGTCTCAACTTCTCAGGAGGATGAGCGGAGCGCCATTTAGTTTGTTTCCGAACAAAGCGCGCGAACCGCAAACGACCCGGACATCATTCGGACAACAGAAGCAGCTGTCAAGAGTTGGCCCAGTATTGGACGCTGACCTCTGGGCGGCACCCTTATCATAAAACTTGTGCCGCATTCATGTTGGCGTGTCGGCGGCCAATTGCGAAAGCCGGCCTGACAGGCGCGACAAGATGGCTTTGATGAACGGTCTGAAGTGGGTAGCGCGGCGCTCCACCAAACATAAACCCCTCAAAAGCGTTGTGTTGGAGTCGGGTGACTAGAGAAACTCTGACATTCAGGAAGGCATGTAAGTGAAAAACAACAACAATACAAATACGCTCAACTCTAAAGCAAATGTTCGTAATCAGCACTCCCCTGTTTTGATCTTGAGACATTGCAAACTGGGGATAGGGATCATTCTTTCAAAGATAGACTCTTTGAACGTGTCTCGTTGGGACGTTAAAGGGAATGTTTCACCTTTGTATTGTTTTTTAACTGAGCTAGCCAGTATCTTTGGCCGTTATTCAAATGACTAAATTTTTAAAGGGAAATAATGACCTTTTGATTTTGTTAGCAACAATTTCTTAGGCTACCGTTACGGTTTTAAAATTATTGTATTTAAATTTAAGAATTAAATACAATTATTCCCAAATTCGAAGTTGTAAGTTTGGAAAAAACATACAAAACAAGTACCTTGTGTACTTCATGAAGGTCATTGACAAATTCGTCCTTCCCTACCATTGTTTACATCGAGTGCGTCATTTTTGGAGGCTCTGTGACGTTTCCGATCAAACTGATCCGTGAAGCAATCCGTGGAGCATCCGTGATGCATGACTGACTATCAGTGTAAGTCATGAATAACAACAGCATGCAAACTATACCAACTCGAATGAAATAAGGGCGGAATGATTTGAACCCCAGGCAAGCAAGTATTCGCAAAGCACTCGGCACTGTGCCACAGTAGCAAAAGGCGAGGGAAATGCATATTGGATGAAATATTATTACGTCATAAGTTTCTGAAGTGTCAACTACTATGCAATACAGTGATAAAATACCTTTAATAATGATTCACAAGAAAATTCAAACTTAAAAACAATGATTTCAATAAGTCTTTAATTAGCTTTCAACTCAAAATCAGATATATTTTGCAATGCTACACAAGAATGGCACCAGTGACGTCATTAACAAAGCCTGCTACGGGACTTGGGTATACTAATCAGGAACAACTCGCCACAATGGTTAAGTGCGCCGAGAAGCATGGCAATGACTTTGTAAACATCGCCGACGCTAAATAGGTCGCCGTCGATGTGCATCGATGAGCTTACGATTTAATTGCCAGTTTTGTGTTATTGTTTGTTAGTTTTTTTGGGAAAAAAATATTATTTTTCATGATAATATAAAGCATAGTGTTATATACAGCCACAGGCAAATTATACAAAACTCCTAATGTTGAAAACAAATGAATCGATTTGCAAAAATGGAGGGTCGCAACCACTAACTATGCCGCCGTTGATGTGCATCGATGAGCTTCCGATTGTATTGCCACTTTTTCCAATCGCTGTTAGTTTTAGAAGATCGCCGGGCATATAATCACAAAAGCAGAACGCACAATATATTTTCCACTCCATTGCGTAAAAAAACAATACGGGAAAAGCCCGCAGTTTGATGAGGACCAAAAGTACTTGCAAGTACCGATCGTTTAAAGTGTGGAACGCTTATCAACTATAACTTGAAATATCTTTCGGTAGGTTTCATGCAAAATGTGGTGAATTTACAATATATTTTGGTCTCGTCTGGCGATTTCAAGTGCTAACTCCATTTTTGTGGGAAAAGGTCATTATTTCCCTTTAAGGTCATTTTCCCCAAAACTCATCCGTTTTTAAGCAATTGAATTTCTAATTTTCAAAATGGGGTCTATGGCAGCAGCCCCCACCAGTAACAGTTGGCAGCAGCCCCCACCAGTAACAGTTGGCAGCACTCGGGCGTTTGGGCGTTAAAAATCTACTACACCATAGGGTTCCCATGTTAAATCGATGATTTTCAGACGAGGCTGGCTCGTAACCTATGGAACATATTTTAAATCTGACTTCTAGAAAAGATAGCTACAAGCCTTGGCTACAACGTTTTTCTTTACCATTTTTCGATTTTTCAAGCGAAAAGTGGCCAAATGGGCTTGGGGGTTAACCAATGTCGTAACGCCCATTGCCGACCGTGGGTTCGAATCCCAGAGGCACCAAGTATTTTTGCGTTGGACCCAATCCATAGATAGTCATGATTCATACATCATTCGTTATGCCGGCCTTTTCTCATCTCACACCTCCCTGATTGACCTCTAATTGGTGACCTGTGATGTCACAGAAGCCAAGCTAGGTAAATAGGTCATGTAGCTCCAATTATATATAGTGTGCCGTGTGCGCCGTCACAGCAACGTAGTTTTATCGCTTTTGGCGGCCGAACCCTCTGATTTTGGCACATTTCATGGCAATGATTGACCTTCCATTCCTTCAGTGACCTTATAAATGTGCGTGATCACTGGGTCAAAGCCAATATCTCATTAGCCATTATTAGGTCAAACCATTTTTTTTTCGCAGTGTTTCCACAATATTGTAATATGATATGTTGGTACCTTTAATTTTAATTTAAATATTCGATAATGAATGTAGCTTTATGTTCAAGATGTACTAACATAATATTGATCTATTTCATCTCCAAACCTTACAATCGACTTGCACTGCAATGGGTTTGGGACATTAGGTATTTGTCTCTGGCAGAAATGACATCAACATGCTGATGCACCAAGTCATGGTGGCAGCAGCCACATTCAAGGTCAGATCCAGAGGAGCTGGTGGGCAGCGCAGCACACCCCGCAGACATAAGGAAATTTAAATGTAAAACTTAGCCACTGCAGTCTATCAATGACCTGGAACTTCGATAGGATGACACGGTCAGAGCCTGAGCCTGCACCAGAAGCATTGCTAGCATTGGGCGTGGCCTAAGAAAGCCATTCAATCAAAACATTCAGCAGTATCTAACAATATCAAAGCTATGATCTCGTTATTATGTGTTTCACAAGAAATAGTCGCAACATCCCCACAAACTACTTTATTTAGGATTTAGGTAGGTGACCACCTGCCAACATGCCTACCGCAGGATCATGGATGGCTCATCATGTATTTTTATATCTCAAAACAAAAGCACAACGAATGTATTTCGCGCGTTATGGTTGAGTTTTCGTGACCGCTTCCAAATCCACTACAGTTGCACTACATGTACTGAAATATACACTACTTCGACTACTACGTCGTATATTTGGTGGAATTAAATTAACTAAATGAAGATATAATCTATGGAAATACAAGTTATTGATATCAAACAATACTGTCAATTTATAATAGACAAAAGAATTACCAGAAAAATTATATCTTGTCTCATTAATTTGGGCGTTAAATTCCTTACTGTTATACCCGTTGTTCTATTACCCTGTATGGTAGTGTCGCCGTTGATTTGGCTGACAGTTACTTCAAGATTGTTGGTCCTGGAAGTCGACGACCTGTATTTCTCGAACCTTGGCTGGATTACCCGCTGCGAGTACGATGTAAACAACGGCCAACGCGATAGGTTGATACGCGCCCTAAAGGCGGCCGCACACTAGGCCATTCGGCGCGCGATATTCTGCGACATTCCGCCTCGGAAAATCGCGTCGATACCGCTGAATATCGTTCTTGTTCCGGCGGATTCGGCGCTGTCTGCTCGCGAGATTCCGCCCCGCCGACCTACAGCATGTCGCAACCTGTGCCTACAGCCTGTCACAAGGTAAATTAATGATGGCCATTTTTTGACGAAGATGTAAGTTTAGAACCACGAAACTTTTACATAATAAATTTAACAGCGGCAAGAGCATGCTGTGCAAAATGTGCACCTGTGTCTTGCATAGATTCACCACTGTTAGCATGATCAATTTTGTTGTCCGCGGCTCCGCGGCGTTCAGTCGCGGAAAAAAGCTCGTTCGAATCAGCTTTTTTCCGCCGGTCCGCAGATGGCCGGCCGACGACATTCGTCCGCGATTTTTGACGTTTCGGCTGACGCGAACGCGGAAAGTCGCTAAAGATGCGCGGGAAGTCGTAGCGATATCACGACCTCCGCGCGCCGAATGGCCTAGTGTGCGGCCGCCTTTAACGCAACAACAACAACAACAGCGATAGGTTGCGGTCCAAGTTGAAGTTTTTCGCGTTGTTTGAAGTCTCGGTAATGGATTGATTGTAAAAAAATGAGCTATCTCAATGCCTCGCACTCGTCATTGTATTCTGTGCGGTAATGGATTGATTGTTTACAAAATATTGAGCTGTCGCAATGCCTCGCACTCGTCATTGTGTTCTCTGCGGGACAAGACACAGTTCCACAATGTTTGTATTTAAGTCGCCATAATTGTCTGAAACGATTGTGCCATATATTTGACAGCGTTAAAGTTTTCTCTATAACTCAATAATGACATCCCAAATACAAAACTTGATTTGTATAAAGTTTAGTGACTTTTCGAGAGAGGAAAAATTACCATCGTTTTCAGCAGCACTTAAGGCGGCCGCACACTAGACCATTCGGCGCGCGATATACTGCGACATTCCGCCCTCGGAAAATCGCGTCGATACCGCTGAATATCGTCCTTGTTCCGGCGGATTCGGCGCCGTCTGCTCGCGAGATTCCGCCCCGCCGACCTACAGCATGTCGCGACCTGTGTCTACAGCCTGTCACAAGATAAATTAATGATGGCCATTTTTCGACGAAGATGTAAGTTTAGAACCACGAAACTTTTATATAATAAATTTCACAGCGGCAAGAGCAGGCTGTGCAAAATGTGTACCTCTGTCTTGCATATATTCGCCACTGTTAGCCTGATCAATTTGTTGTCCGCGGGCTCCGCGGCGTTCAGTCGCGGGAAAAAGCTCGTTCGAATCAGCTTTTTTCCGCCGGTCCGCAGATGGCCGGCCGACGACATTCGTCCGCGATTTTTGACGTTTCGGCTGACGCGAAGGCGAAAAGTCGCTAAAGATGCGCGGAAAGTCGTAGCGATATCGCGACCTCCGCGCGCCGAATGGCCTAGTGAGCGGCCGCCTTTACACGATTTGATTATATTTTTAATACAATTTATTTTTATATTGTCAAAAATGGCCTTGTATCGCGCCGATTCAGGACAGAAAGCTGTGAATTATTATTGTTTATCAAAACTATATGCATACTCTCTAGTCGTGAGTCCCGACGTCACGCGAATTTACAAAAATGGTTCGGCCAATCAGATTCGAAAGTAGTCGCGTAAGGGTAACTCGCATTACAGCAGGGGGGTGTCATGGCTATCTCCGTAACGTGTCCACCCTGTCCCATGGCGTCATTTGACAGCTCGATTTCCACCAATGGGGTGGCCGAATCAGGAGAAGCGTGTTTCTTTTCGTAGACCGTCTCGTGGCACTTCTCGGTCTACCAAAAGAATTAGGCCTTCGACCGGCGCGGCCGCCATGTTTTTTACGGTGGCGCATTCGTCACTCAACGATCTTCAACATAATTGTAGGTGAAACAAGTGTAATCCAGATGTAAAAATAATTTCACCTGATAGATACTACTACAAAGTATCCTCAAGTCACATTACTTCATCAACAACCAGGTGAAATAATACAAAATTCGCACTTCAACCAAAAACAGCATCCAGCGACAGTTCCCGTGGCCAAAATCCAAACAATGCCTTATATGGGCATGGGCCTCGCTCGGTTGCATGCCTTGCTTTAACATCGTCTAGCGGCTCACCCTTGCTATTTAGGAGAAAATGTCCCAAAAGCGAGCTGTAGAGGACGTTTCAATCTATCATTTAGTGCTCAATTGATCCCTCTGGCACCTAAGGTATGCAAATGGTAGGACGCGAAAGTAGGCCGATTTAACACTATTTGAATAGGGAGCGTGTGACGTCACGCCATGACATCACGCATTTCGCTGCCTACCCCGGACGGGTCTACCTAGTCTCTATGGCCTTGGCATTACAGATGTGCCAACCGGCGGCCGGCGGTTCGCTTGCTAGCACCAGCTGCAAGCTGATTGGCTGATGGTATAACTTCTGCCCGGGCTAGATCCAGCACCACATTCTTTCGCCAGCACCGCATTCCGTCACCAAAAAATCAAATATATTCGGCTGGAGTCTTTTCAGT
>JAXIVJ010012583.1:0-7500 GCA_036785665.1 Chirona hameri
CAAATGCCACCCAAATGCCACCCAACTAAACTCTTCAATATTATGCTCATTACGAGTTGTAGCAAAATAAATACCACTCCAGGAAATTCTTCATCGTTTTCCGAGCCTATACAGTAGTTTTCAGCAAAAAACATTGTGTGTAGTTGCTTAAATTATTGCCTTCAGAATGCCTTGCAATGACGGCCGATTTCAAGCGAACCTGAGTGCAACACCTTCTGTTACAAAGTCGTGGTTTTCAAATTACTACAGGAATAAGTTTGGGTCAAAGTTTGATGAATACGTAAGAATGGTCCATTATCTCACCCAGGATAACTAGACAAACGGGTACGGTCATATGGTAGCAGCGCTTCATCGGCATATATGGCGCTTATGAGACTTGCAGTAAATCAATTATAAAATGAGTGTTGATTTGTTATTTAAGTGACGTCATGTGATGAAACACTTTTGGTATGCGTATATTCTTATTCTTATGTAATTTGGTAAAATATGTTTAGCACCAGGTAAATCATCGTTAGTTGCAATTGTGGTAAATTAGGTATCAAAATCACCAAGGCGGCTTTTTTCCTAAAATGACGTAATTTTATTGAATTTGAACATTGTAAAAATCGCCAAATTGTTTTTGAGAATAACTTTTGACAGAAGTATGATATAATAAAACCGATTAAACCATTGTGTTTGTCTCGTCGAGACGCATCACAAAATATATTATATGAACTAGTTAGGTTATATCCAAAAATTGACCTGACCTGAGATCAGGTCAAGGTCAACTTTAACATTAAATGATTTGTCTCGACAAGCCAAATGCAATGGTGAAAACCTCATTGCTCTACCTTGATTTGGTAAAGAGTTATGGAAGAAAAAACATACGTGACATGGGGGTCACCTGAGTTGACCTCGTAGAGGTCAAAGAGCAGAAATGTGCCATGGGGTTTTGTAGTTGACACAGATATGGTGAAAACTGGTCAAATTTAGCCATTTCCTATGGATGTATACGTGTTTGCATTGACTTATAATGGGGAGGTCACGAAATCGACCTGACCTTAAGTCACCGGTATGACAAATTCGAGATAAACAAATTGTAGGTACTTATGGCCTGATAACATCCTATGAGTTCCAGACTGTTCGGTCAATCACTTTTTTATTTTTTTATTTTATTTTATTGATCGCCAACAGAGCAAGACTCCAATAACAGGCGAAGTCGTGAGAGATAAAACACGATGGTAAACTACTAAATACATAGTAAAACATAAACACATCATAAATGTATAAATAAATACAAAAAAGCACCAGCAATGGTATAAGTTTAAAGCGACGCCACATACTTGAGGACACTGTTTTTAAAACTGTAAAAGTTGCCTCCGAACATATCTGCATCCACAATATCACTATTTAAGAAGGTGTTAACTATTTTCGGAATCCTGACAAACAGTCCACTTTGTACAGTGCTCACTCGTGCATGGGGCACCGCGAGCAGGGTTCGCGAGCGGGTCGATCGGGCAGGCACTCTCAAAGGCAAATTGAACAAGAGAGTTCCTGAGTCCAGTCTGTTGTCAAAGACGCTGCGAGCAAACAGAATATCATGCTGGATTCTCCGAGAAGCCAGAGAGGTGACTTTGAAATATTGCAAAAGATCTCGGTACGAAAGAGAAGAAAAGCCAGCATGATGGTGTGCTTGAAGCCACATGAGGAATTTGTGCTGTACCCGATCGACCCGCTCAGTGTGGGCCTTGGCCGCACCAGTCCAGATTACGCTGCCGTGCTCTAAAACTGAGCGCACATTGGCATAGTAAGCAGCCATAAGGGCACTTTGCCTAAATTTATCTCGTCCCGCATGTTGGAACGACCGAATCAAGAGCCCAAGTGCTCGGTTGCCCTTGCGTACCGTACAGTTCACATGGGCCGCAAAGGTCAGCTTTGAATCTATCATGACTCCCAGATCACGGATCTGTGACACTCGCTCTAACTCTGTGTTATCAATGAAGTAATCTGTCTGGACAGGTGCGCGTCTGAGGGTTATCGTAAACGACTTGCATTTACTGGGATTTAGGGTGAGTCCCCAGCTGACAGACCAGGCAATCAGCCGGTCCAGGTCCTCCTGAAGCCGAAGTCCGTCAGCAGGGGACTCAATTTTGCGATAAAGTTTAACGTCGTCTGCGTAAAGCAGACAGCCGGAGTTGATAACGGATGGCAAATCGTTTATAAACAACGAGAAGACCAAAGGGGCCAGAATGGACCCTTCCGGAACACCTGAGAGGACCGGTTTCCACTCGGATGTCTTCCCATTGACGACGACCCTCTGACGCCTACCCGACAGGTACGAGACGAACCATTTTTGAGCATTTCCTTGCAAATTGTAAGAATTTATGAGTTTGTGAACAACAAGCGCATGATTGACACTTTGAAAGGCGGCCGAGTAGTCAGTATAAATAGCGTCCGTCTGGTACCCGCCAGATATGGCCCCCCACGCAGAGTGCAAGTACACCGCAAGATTCGAGATACATGAGCGTTTTGGAATGAAGCCATGCTGCTGCTCACATAAAACCGGTTTTACATTATTAGATAACTGGTCATATACGACGCGTTCGAGGATACGCGCGTACGCGCGAACGCGCGTACGCGTTCAAAGAGGGGGAGCAGGGACACTGACCGGTAATTACCCGGTACTTTGTTGTCACCCTTCTTGAACAACGGGATAATGTTCGCCTGCTTCCACCTCTCCGGAAATACACCACCTCTCACAGAAAGGTTACAAATTTTGGTCATCGGCACAACGAGCTCATCCGCACACTCAGAGATAATCCTTGCGCTGATGTTATCAGCGCCGCATGCCTTGTTGGGCGCTACAGACTTGAGGGCGCTTAGGACGCCACTATCAGTCACAGTAAATTCATCAAGGCTATCGAGTACATGATATTCTGGAGCGTCCGGAAATGTTCGCACTCTCGGATCGGTAAACTTTGAAGCGAAAGCTTCATTAAGTACAGTGGCTCGTTCGTAGTCACCGGTCACATGGCTACCGTTCGATTCGATCAAAACAGGTGAGACGGACGCCTTCTTAGTAACACACTTTAAAAATGACCAGTATCGTTTGGGGTTAGTCTTAAAATCATCTGTAAGTTTCACTAAATATTCAGAATACTTCGCGTTAGCGATGTGCTTAAATTCCCTTCTACGGTCAGCAAAGTCCGTCTCACTCGCGTGCCCAGGATTGCGCTTCAGGCGTCGGAAGTTGCACGACCGCAAACATGTTTGGAGGTGGGGTCACTTGACTTGACCTGGTGACATGACCTGGGATAATCCGAGGTAAAGAATTCCGCACCATCTGGATAATTGATGCTAAAACAGCTGTGCTAATTGTGGTGGCGCTGCACGTGGCTGTTTTTCCGCTATTCATAACAAACTTGAGGGGGAGGGTGGAAGAAATCAGCCCCCGGCAGTGCGCATGCAAGGGAAACATCCTTTCACATAAGACCATATTTAACATGTTTCTGTACAAGCCACAGGAAAAGCAGACCCTGATATCAAAAGACAATGGATGTGGCTTTCGTATGGTTTGCTTACTTTTTTCCTATCACTGCTAACTCATCTCTCAATCGAGTTTGCATTTTGCTCAATATCACTAAACCTCCCATAGCGTTAACATTGATGAAGGGAGAGAAAAATAAAACTTCACGCTTTGGTGACGTCACCAAAGCATGAAGCTGCCAATACCCTTGACTGGAGGCCGATCTCACCTATACCTATAGCTTTCGCAGTACTTCGAATTCACGATAATATTGGACTGTTTTTTGCATCGCCGTGCACCTCTCCGAGGATGGCTTGAACGCAAACATTTTGGGTGGGCTGCACACCCTACTGAAACCTTCTTAAATTATCTCCTAAACCGAATTATTTTCACTAAATGAAACATTCATTGTTCGCTGATCTTTTCTGAATACGTCAGATTTTTTTAAAAACAGAAAACTTTTTTTTAAAGAAGTTATTCATTGTTTTATGGAGCCATGCGAGAAGGATGAGAATTGAGATGAGACAAAAAGTTGAGCATTCTATTTACCGTAGGGCAACATTCGGTCTCCGGTATTATCGTACCGTTTCGAGTTGCGTGGCTCAGGCTGAGCCGTGGCCTTGGTCTTTCAACTTGTTGACATCTGACTTGGTTGGTTGCTGTTTGATGATATGGTATTTGGTGAAGTTTTAGGTTGATTTCACCCAGGTATGTGTCAGCTTGCCCTAGGGTAGTTCTAAGCAAGAGCTCCGCCACGTTCCGAAAGTGTGTGTGTGGGGGGGGGGGGGGGGGGGGGGGGGGGGAGCAGAGGAATTCTGAAGTCGAGTATTTCCATGCAACGCCCACATGCATAATGTTAGAAGTCCAAAAAGTGTGTGTGTGTGGGGGGGGGGGGGGGCTCGTCCCCGCCCCCCCCCCCTGTGGCGGAGCCCCTAGTTCTAAGAGATACCACCAACACCGGCTGTTAGTTAAGATAATTAAAATGCTTTCTTGAACCAATTTAATTTGGAACTGGGAATTATATAGGCATAGTTTTGTTTTGCTGCACCATATTGACCAAGTCACCGTGTGACAATTAATTATGTTTCTCATAGGCATTGGCGGATCCAGAACGGTGTTTTTTGGGAGGCAAATTCCAAAAAGTCTCACACAATTCTAAAAACTCATCGGATTACGCCCGCAAACGCGACAGTTACCAACTATCAGGTTATACCTGACTTGTGACATTTTTTCGCTAACAATGGATGCAAATTAGCCAGTTGGGTAGTTATTTTCCCGCATTGAATATTATGTGGTCAAAATTCCCATTCTCTTTGAAAATATTTTTTTTTGCATGCTGGATTTTCTCATCCTTCAAAAGTAATTATTTCATCTGCACACCTAACCAAAAAGTAATGTTTAAACACTGCCAACCTCTCGTCGAGCCTGTCTTCTAGCCTGAGACACATAACACATATCACAGAGGTTCATGTTCTCTCCACCAGGTGTCGTACCCGGTGTACTGGTCGGTGCAGGAGTTCTGTGAGGGCTTCAGCCGTCTGCTGGACGAGCTGCGCCTGGACAGAGTCCACTTGTTCGGCTCGTTCCTCGGCGCGTTCTTGGCGCAGAAGTTCGCGGAGGCGACGCGCCGCTCGCCCCGCGTTGCCTCGCTCCTGCTCTGCCAGGCGTTTGTAGATACCCGTATCTACAAGAAGACGGCCGTGTCGCCCTTGTGAGTGATCCCAGAGGTGGATGTTTTGGTGGGATGCGCCCGTTTGGGAAATGCAGGGTGAAGGATACATACCTATGTGCTTTTCTTGTGTTCGGAACCAGAAGTTGTTAGTTAATGTCATTTTGCTTGTGGACACAAGTGAATGATGGCAGCTCACGTTTTTGTTCTCTGCCCACAGTGCTTCCGATTCAAAGGCGTGCCATGTCGGTTGCGGTCCTCTTCTCTCGGACTGTGTGTTTATTTGCTCATTTGTAAGAGCGAACCCGCGGCATAAACCAAATATTACTCCTTTCGAGCCACTGCTTGCCACCTGGGGAATATTAGGAAGGCGTCATGCTCGGAGGAAGCGGACTGCTGGTTGAAGAGCTCTTCGAACATCACCATAGCATTGCAGTGTCATCGCAGCCGGTGCAGTGTAGCAGTCTCGATATCACGCCAGTCAATGTTCCCAGAAGACCCATATCACCATCGTCATCATCGGCATCATCAGCCAATGTTGTGTTTGCCGTGCGGCAGTTACTGGCTGGTGCCGGGTCTGGTGCTGAAGAACATGATCCTCCAGGGCTTCCCCAGCCACGACTGCCTCCGGCCGGACATCGCCAACTCGTTCGACTTCATGGTCGACCAGGTGAGACTGCACCGGCCCAACTCTTTCGACTTCATGGTCGGCCAGGTGAGACTGAACCCGGCCCAACTCGTTCGACTTCATGGTCGACCAGGTGAGACTGCACCCGGCATAACTCGCTCGACTTAATGGTCGACCAGGTGAGACTGCACCCGGCCTAACTCGCTCGACTTCATGGTCGACCAGGTGAGACTGCACCCGGCCTAACTCGCTCTACTTCATGGTCGACCAGGTGAGACTGCACCCGGCCTAACTCGTTCGACTTCATGGTCGACCAGGTAAGACTGCACCCGGCCTAACTCGCTCGACTTAATGGTCGACCAGGTGAGACTGAACCCGGCCTAACTCGCTCGACTTCATGGTCGACCAGGTGAGACTGCACCCGGCCCAACTCGTTCGACTTCATGGTCGACCAGGTGAGACTGCACCCGGCCTAACTCGTTCGACTTCATGGTCGACCAGGTGAGACTGAACCCGGCCTAACTCGCTCGACTTCATGGTCGACCAGGTGAGACTGCACCCGGCCTAACTCGCTCGACTTCATGGTCGACCAGGTGAGACTGAACCCGGCCCAACTCGTTCGACTTCATGGTCGACCAGGTGAGACTGCACCCGGCCTAACTCGTTCGACTTCATGGTCGACCAGGTGAGACTGCACCCGGCCTAACTCGTTCGACTTCATGGTCGACCAGGTGAGACTGCACCCGGCCTAACTCGTTCGACTTCATGGTCGGCCAGGTGAGACTGCACCCGGCATACCTCTGCCGGGAAAACTACTTTGTGATGTGAGGGATTTGTTTGCGAAACATTGGGACTGCTTGAATGAGTGATTGGTAACTCGGCGTGACCCTTCTGATTTTGAGGAGAAGCACCGAACATTTCAAATGGATAACACTAAATTGTTGTATAAACCATGGTATTATTGGACTTAACACCGAGCTCACTTGAATAAATGAAGGAAAATTGTGCATGATTATATATCTTCTTTTGATATAAAGCTCCATTATTTCCTAAATGTCGTATATGACGTGAAACCTTTGTATGGCGTTCGTCATTTGTAGAGTTGAAGAATTCTGGTCCCAGCGTCCCAGCGCTGGGACCAGAACTGGTCACGGCCGTGACTGAAGCTGTCACTGACCAGGCCAGCGTCATAGGGTTAGCATTGCAGCGCCGTAACTAAAGCTGTGACTTGTCAGCTCATTCCGTGGCCGTGACTAGGTTATGACCAAAGATTTACGATTTTCTGCACCTCTAGTCATTTGTATTCGAAGCTATGGAACATCCTCAATGAGGAACGTGAGCCAGACCTTCCCCCCTCGCTCGTGTATCTGACGGGCGCTCCATCTCTCGTCGTCGACAGCTGTCCTGGTCTGGCGTCTGCACTTCCCCCAATCTGACCTGCTGCCCTTGTGCCGTCAGCTGTCGCAGATGAGCCAGTCGGAGCTGGCCTCGCGCCTGACTCTGAGCAGCACCAGCTGCCGGGTGGAGGCGGCCAAGCTGCGCCACCTGCCCGTCACCCTGCTGCAGGCCCTGGACGCCACCGCGCTCACCGACCAGGCTCGCGCAGAGGCAGAGCGCTGCTACCCGCACGCGCGCGTGGCACACCTGAAGACAGGCGGCAACTTCCCGTTCCTCACCCGGCCAGACGAGACGGATATG
>JAXIVJ010012583.1:22500-30000 GCA_036785665.1 Chirona hameri
CTCTACCGTACAATATTCGTTAATTACACTTATGAGGAGGATTAAACCACTTCAACCCTATTTAATCTATACACGAATTCCCATGCTAGTGGAGGCAATTCGAGACACGATAAGTCGACATAAAAACGTATACAGCTGACAAAGTCCCCTAGTGGTGCAGTCCATTAAGATCAATTCAAATTGCAAGCAACACGTCTCGTCCTTTTATTTAAATTAAGTCTCCAATTGGAGCCTATCCGCCATGTGAAGAGGTTTAATACGAGGTATGACGTCTGTGCATGATGCATGTAATACTCCCTAGTCATGCCGCGACGTGCATGACATGCGTTTCACGGTCACGAACTCCGCACGCACGTGCCCGCGCAACACGCACGCACACACAACACGGATCGTCGTAAACCGAATGATCACAACGCGCGCTGCCGACCAGCTCGCGACCGGCGTGTTCCCTGCAACAGAACGTGGTGTAGTCAACAGAATGTGTATTACCACCATCCCGACACACACAGAGAGAAGGGGTCTGGGCTTGTCGTCAGGGCGGCGGTGCACCCACGCCCGCCGGGCCCCGGTCACCGCGGCACCGCTCCCCGTCGCGCCATTCTTGCGGTGCGTCGCGTGTCCCGCGGTGGCGTCCGCCCGGTCAGCGTCGGCCGCGCGGCCTAACGGTCCCCGTTCACCGCGCGGCGGCGGCGCCGTCGCCACCGGACCACTACCGTAACGGACTGAGCCGGTCACGTCGCCGGCTACGCTGCCCGACTAATAATGCACACAGTCACGGATAGCTACTACAGTGCTGTGTAGGCGGTCCGTCGGCGCTTCAGTCTCATCTGCTGCCCGCTGCTGACAAGGTGCCCGCTGCCGCGCCCCGCCACGTGTAGTCACCACGTTTCGCCACGTGTCGTTACCACGTGCGGTCCCGACCGCTGCCACTGCACGTGCCGCCACGTGTCGCGATCCCAGAACTGCCGGACGAGCCACGCGCGTGCGGCGACACCATAGCTGACGCCTAGTGTCCTACCAGATACGGTCACTACACCACGACGACGTTTGACAGCGTTCACGACGTCCAACTTTCACGACGTCCAACTTTCACGACGTCCAACTTCCACGACGTCCAACAACGTTCCGGCGCCGCTGCGGCCCAGCCAGCGCCTCAGGCCGGTCCGGGCCAGCCGGCTGCCGCTTCTGTACACACACACACACGACGCGGTAATCAAACTTCACGATCAGCGCTTGGTCGCCTCTTCTTCCGTCGGCGTTCGGCCGCCCCGCCGTCGCTCGACACGCCACTCCCTGCGGCTGAACACACTGTGCCGCGTCCCGCCGCCAGATGGTGTGCCGTGACGGGGACGGTCCCACACCGCGCGTCACGTCACGTCACGGTCCCGCGCGGTCCTTGGTCACCCGGTACTGGTCCTCTCCGCTGCTGTTCGACTCGGTCCTCCCGCGTGGTCTCTGGCCCCGCGTGTCGGTCATCGCTGCTGGTCCCTGCGCTCCGGTCCCGGTCCACCACCTGCGCCGGACCCGGGGACGGGGCGCGGCTGGTCGCGGCGGTATCGGCCGGCGCGCGCCGCCCGGTCGCCGCCGTCCTCCGGCGCCGCGAACACCGCATTGACGTCGCCGACGCCGTCAGGGGGCCGCGAGCCGACCATCGGACCGCCCGGTGGACCTGCGGGCGACGGACAAGAGTCAGATACGCCGTGGTGTGTGAACGACGACGTTCAAAGTCGCTGCCTGCTCAGTCCAAGTCCACCATTAACACTTGGACATCAACATCTGCATGACATCTTACACCTATAGTTCTTCAGTTTGTAGCATTTTACTATTGCGGGCGGGTATGATCCTTGGCCAATGGCAATGCTATACTGCCAGGTATGATCCTCCCCATGATCCGCCCATATATAACAGGCCAGACTAGCTCTCCTTCTCTCGCCCACTCACCCTGCTGTCCAGCCCTGAAGAAGTGCTGCGCCTGGTGCAGCGCCGCCTCCCTCATCTTCTGCTGCTGGGCTGAGCTCGGGTTCGGCCTCCCTCCCGGCCCTGCCACCGCGGCGCTCACGGGCACCGGCACCGGCACCGGCCGCCGGATCGGGCTCTGGTAGCGGGCGACCTCTGGCGGCCGGGTCTGGCCGCGGCTGCCCGGCGGCGGCGGGTACATCTGCACCCCGGCCGCCGGCGACGGCGACGGCGTGCCGGCGCTGCTCGGGGACCGGGAGCCGGCCCCGGGCGCCGCCGCGTCCGTGCGCCAGGGTGCCGCGGCGGCCGTCCGCAGCTGCTGCAGGCCGCCGAACGACTGCAGACTGCCGAACGACTGCAGGTGCGGCTCCGGTGGCGGCATACCCTACAAGAGGGGGGACGGGTCAGACAGGAAGACTGTCACCGCTGGCAGACATGCGACGAGAAAGGCATAGCAAGCTGGTCACCACGCACCACGAACGTCGTGGATATATACAAAAACTATTCCATAGGGGCACCAAGTGCCAGACGACGAAACCTTAAATATAATATTGTTACCGAAAAGGACACAACTTTCTTCCAATGACAATCCCATACTGTCCACGTGCTCACATCCCATACTCCAGAGTATCCAAGAATATCCACAGTATCCGGCACCAGTGTTCTCTTTCTATCTTCCCTGCACGTTTATCCCATCAGTTACTCAAAACCAAATTGACCGTACATAGTTCCATCACGACAGCGCACGCCACTCACCTGGAAATAGGTGGCGGCTTGCGGTCCGTTGTAGAGTCCACCGGCGGCCGGCTGCGGTCCGTTGTAGAGTCCGCCGGCGGCCGGCTGCGGTCCGTTGTAGAGTCCGCCGGCGGCCGGCTGCTGCCCGTGCATCAGGTGCTGGCCGAGCAGGTGGGAGCCGACGCTCTGCCCCAGACCCAGCAGCGGCGCGCCGTACTGTACAAACTGCAGCGCCGCCGGCTGGTACGCCGCCGCGCCCGGCTGGTCCGGCTTACCCGCCAGCTTACCGAACGAAAACGCAGCCGCCTGCTCCGAGTATGCATAGTGGGAGAGTGGGTCGACTGGGGGCGCGTAAAACTCATACTGCGACAGCGGACGGCGGCCGGACGTTGGCTCAGCGGCGAACGCCGCCGGTGGGGACGGCGCCGCCCCCGCCACAGACAAGGGCGCGGCGCCGTTGCGCGCGGCTCCGGACCGCAGCGCATGCGGCTTCACCAGTCCGGGCGCCGAGACGGTCGCGTCTGCGTCCGGCCCGCCGGGAGAGGCGGCGGCGGCGGGGAAGGCGAGACCACCAGTCGGACGCTCATCCCAGCCGAGCCCCGAGTCGTCGCGGTCAACGCGGTCGGCCGACTCACCGCTGCTGGCGCGCTCCTCGCCGGCGGCCGAGCGCGGCGGCGGCGCGGCCGGCGTGTCCCACACTTTCTTCACAGAGGCGATCTTCATGTTGAGGTCTGCGGTGCCGCGCGACATGGGCACGCCGGGCGGCGGCGCTAGCGGGCCGGCAGACAGCGCCGACAGTTCCTGGTCGAACGTGAAGTCCAGCTGGATCTGTCGTGCCTCATCACCGCCGTCGAACATGAGCGGCAGCTCCAGCGGCGCGCGCTTCCCTGTGGGCGGCGGCGGAGCAGAGACCTCGCGCGGCTCGCCACCGGCTGGCTGCGGCGGACTGCGAGCCGGCTTCGGCGCCGCGCGGCTGTTCTTGAAGTTGGTGTTCTCGAAGATTATGGTGCGCGCCGGCACGCTGGCGCCGTCAAAGCCGTCGAAGCCGGCGCCGAGGCCGCGCATGTTGAACATCTGGCCAGGCGCGGCTGGGTCTGCGCAGCTGACGGCCACTGGCGGCCGGGCAGACCCCACGGCCGGCGCGATCGGCGGCTGCCAACCGGCACTCGGCGGCGGTGCCGGAGCTCCGAACATCCCCATCTCTGGTGGCCCGGCCGCCTGGCGCTGGAGCCAGCCCGTCTCCCGCTGACGCGCCAGCCGCGGCGGCAGCTTGCTCTGTCGGGAGCGCTCGTGTGGCTTGGCGCGCGGAGCGCCGGCCGGCTCAGCGGCGCGGCGGGCGGGACGCTCGTCTCGGCGCTGCCGACGTGACTCCGTATCGCCACCCTCGCCGCGGCCGTCCCCCACCATGCCGCCGGCCTGCTGCACCTCATCCTCCGCCAGCTCCCCTCGGTCACCGTCCACCATCGCCTGGTGGAT
Organism: Chirona hameri; assembly: GCA_036785665.1. NCBI lineage: Eukaryota > Metazoa > Arthropoda > Thecostraca > Balanomorpha > Balanidae > Chirona > Chirona hameri. The sequence goes on from JAXIVJ010012583.1 coordinate 26,668, forward strand.
GACAGCTGCGTTGTAGACCAGACGCTCGTCGTCATACTCGTCCCCGCCGGACGGCGGCGGATCCGGAGCAGCGTCACCTCGGGCGTGCTGCTGTGCAGCGGACCGGCCCTCCCAGCCGGCCTCCTCCTCCGCCGCCGGCGGTGGCGCGTCGCGACGCCGCTGGAAGCGCGGCGGCAGCGGCTCGTGCCGACCTGACCAGCGCTCACCGGCCGCCTCCTCGCTCTCAGGGCCGGGCCGGGCGCCGCGCCGCCGACCGCGGCCGTCCCGCGCACGGCCGGCGCCCCGCCCGCGCCGCGCCGGCTCGCCGTTGGTTTCAGCCGGCGGGATGGGGTCCTCCCACGGTGAGTCGAAGGCGGTGCGTGGTCGCTCGTCGGTGCCCCGCAGCGGCCGGCCGCGACCAACGCCGACGGCGACGGCGGCGGCGTCCGACTCGCCGTCCTGCCAGCCACCAGGGCCGCCTGGACCGGCCGGCGGCGGCGGACCGGCCAGCGGCGGCGGACCGGGCTGGTACGCTGAACGGTCCGGAGTGGAGCCGCGCTCGTCCTGCGGTGAAACGCGAGGTCAGATGATGAGCACTTTCAGATGTTTTCACCTGCTCCCAATGAACACATCGTGCGATCAGTCAAACATTAGGTACGTTAGAAGATAATCGCATTTACTTAGCGATTCTTTTACGATCTCAAACGGAATTTACAAATTATGGCACGATGGCACCATGCCTACCACTTTCAGCACCTCGAAGATACAAGACCTAATCATAACAACTTAAAACAATACCGGCACATCAGCTGACATCAAAGGGGAAACAATAAGAAAAAAATATTACAAACTACGACAAACAAGGTTCAATAGGTCAATTTAAGGCGTCTGCACTCACCGAGAGCTGGCTGGCGATCTGTGTGTCGTGAGTCGTGGGCGGCTGCTGAGGAGGAGCACTGCCATCGCTGACCGGCCACTGCTGCTGACGCTCCTGCTGCCGCCGCTCCTGCTGCTGCCGCTCCTGCTGCTGCCGCTCCTGCCGCTCCTGCTGCTCCTCCCGCTCCTGCTGCTCCTGCTGCTCCTGCTGCTCCTGCTGCTGCTGCCGCTCCTGTTGCTCCTGCTGCTGCTGCTGGTGCTGCTGTTGGTGGTGGTGCTGCTGCTGCTGTTGGTGGTGCTGGTGCTGCTGCTGGTGCTGCTGCTGGTGTTGTTGGTGTTGGTGCTGGTGCTGCTGCTGCTGCCGCCGCTCCTGCTGCTGTTGGTGCTGGTGCGGGTGCTGTTGGTGCTGGTGCTGCTGTTGGTGCTGGTGCTGCTGTTGCTGGTGCTGCTGCTGCAGGTGCTGGTGCCGCTCCTGTTGCTGTTGGTGGTGCTGGTGCTGCTGCTGATGTGCGCGCTGTGCCGGTCTGCCCTGCTCCTGCACCTGCCGCTGCTGTCGGCTGCTCTGTCCGTCTGCCAGCTGCTGCGGCGGTGGCTCGGCTGAGCTCTCGCTCCCCCCAGATGTCCTGCTGCGCTCGCTGTCGCTGCGGGCCGGCTCGGTGCGGCGCAACGCAGTCATACCACCTGGCGCCGGCTGCCGCTGCCGGTCGGCCTCCTCCAGTCGCTCCCGGGTCAGCGGCTGAGGCCCGGTCCGCTGCCGGCCGCCGCGGTCCTGCCCCCTCCACAGCGGGTCGCTGTCCCGCACGTCTCCGCTGCCACCGCCGCCGGTGGTGGTAGTGGTAGTGGAAGTGGTGGTGACAGCTGGGGCCGAGGAAGCGTCTCTGTCTCTGCTGGCAGCCGGTATGGGTGCCGCGGTCACCGCCGTGGCCGCGGCCTTACGTCGGTCAGCGGCTGAGGTATCGTTGGCGGTCGTCGTCCGGTCAGAACACTGGAGAGCGGCCAGCGCCGGGGACACCTCCACCTCGAGCTGGTCGGCCCACGAGCTGCCGTAGTCGTACGTGTCCTCCGGCGTCTCGTCCTCCTCCAGTGGCTCCTCCGAGCGGCGGCGGTCGTCCGGCGGAGAGCGGCGAGTACCGCGCTGCGAGACATAGGTACCAAGGCGGGTTAGGAAGGCTGAATGGTGTACAGGAACAGGACCATGCATCGGTTAGGTTAGGATGACAGCACCAAACACAACCCCTGTGTCTCGCCATGATAATAACACTGAAGAAATTGGAACTGTTGAGCTAATAAACACCAAATAAATGCAACATCCTAACTCACATTAGGACAAACCGAACGTTCGCTTTCAGCAATTCAAATTTAGCCAAGAAGATTACTGCTCCAAATAATAGTCACTCCTATACCATCAATATTATCGATTTAGATATTAACCATCCCCTAAGTCATGCTACCATCACGGGCGCACTTCCCTGGACCAGAAGTGGTCAGCCGCTCATCTCCGACTCACCATGGTGTTCTGCTGGCGGGCGCGGTCGGGCGGTGTGCCTCCCCGTCCATCGCGGCCCTCCTGTCGCTGACTGAAGCGCACGTCATCCCTGTACCGGTTGTCCCGCATTAGTCCCTGCCTCCCAGGCCCTGCCGTCTTGGCCTCCTCGGGGCCGCCCGACTGCTGCCTCTGGAACCGCGGCTGGTACCCGCCCGGTCCGCCCGGTGCGCCGCGCGCCGCCTCCTCCTCCTGCCGTCGGCGCTCGTAGCGCACCTCCTCGTCCTGACGGCGGCGGCCGGCGCGCTCCATGGCGGCGGCCACCTCCTCCGACTGGCAACGGCGGGCGGCCTCCTCCTCGGCGGCCCGTCGGCGAGCTTCAGCAGGGTCGCCTCGGGCTCCCACCAGCCCGCCGCCGCCGCCACCGCCCGACCGACCACCTGGCCCATCTGCAGGACAACAACGAACATCTGTCAAATATACCCGACACGCGGAACGTTAGAGGCAAGCAGATGAAACTCAAGCCATTTTGATGATGATGATGATTTGGGTTTAAGGGTACCGCAGCTAAAAGGCTATATGGCGCCTCAAGCCATTTTCTTCTGGAGCTTATGCTTTCACAACATAACATGGGAGAATCAAACAAACCCAGACTATGACAAAGCAATGCACTTTCGAGCAAGCAAGGACAGAGTCGCTGCAGAGCCTCTTCAGACAAATGAAACACCATGTACAATGCCGACAGCGACGAACGTTGTATGCTAGTTTGCACTGGAAGTTCGGTCGGTACTGACCACTGTACGCGGCTGACGGCCGCGGCTGTGGTCCGTCTCGTCGCCAGTCCGACTGTCCTGGCCGCGCTCCCCGGTCAACCGGCCGGTCAAACGACCGGTCAGAGGACCGATCAGAGGCACGGTCGTTCGCGCGGTCAAACGGACGCTCGGGCATCCGGTCGGACGAGCGGTCGGACGAGCGGTCAAACGCCCGGTCCGACT
>JAXIVJ010012583.1:32500-39907 GCA_036785665.1 Chirona hameri
CACACACACACACAGACACACACACACACACACAGACACACACACACACACACAGACACACACACACACACACAGACACACACACACACACACAGACACACACACACACACAGACACACACACACACACACAGACACACACACACACACACAGACACACACACACACACACAGACACACACACACACACACAGACACACACACACACACACAGACACACACACACACACACAGACACACACACACACACACAGACACACACACACACACACAGACACACACACACACACACAGACACACACACACACACACAGACACACACACACACACACAGACACACACACACACACACAGACACACACACACACACACAGACACACACACACACACACAGACACACACACACACACACAGACACACACACACACACACAGACACACACACACACACACAGACACACACACACACACACAGACACACACACACACACACAGACACACACACACACACACAGACACACACACACACACACAGACACACACACACACACACAGACACACACACACACACACAGACACACACACACACACACAGACACACACACACACACACAGACACACACACACACACACAGACACACACACACACACACAGACACACACACACACACACAGACACACACACACACACACAGACACACACACACACACACAGACACACACACACACACACAGACACACACACACACACACAGACACACACACACACACACAGACACACACACACACACACAGACACACACACACACACACAGACACACACACACACACACAGACACACACACACACACACAGACACACACACACACACACAGACACACACACACACACACAGACACACACACACACACACAGACACACACACACACACACAGACACACACACACACACACAGACACACACACACACACACAGACACACACACACACACACAGACACACACACACACACACAGACACACACACACACACACAGACACACACACACACACACAGACACACACACACACACACAGACACACACACACACACACAGACACACACACACACACACAGACACACACACACACACACAGACACACACACACACACACAGACACACACACACACACACAGACACACACACACACACACAGACACACACACACACACACAGACACACACACACACACACAGACACACACACACACACACAGACACACACACACACACACAGACACACACACACACACACAGACACACACACACACACACAGACACACACACACACACACAGACACACACACACACACACAGACACACACACACACACACAGACACACACACACACACACAGACACACACACACACACACAGACACACACACACACACACAGACACACACACACACACACAGACACACACACACACACACAGACACACACACAGCACACACAGACACACACACACACAGCACAGACACACAGCTCTCACACACAGACAGACCAGCTCGCTCTCACACACACAGACACACACACACACACACAGACACACACACACACACACAGACACACACACACACACACAGACACACACACACACACACAGACACACACACACACACACAGACACACACACACACACACAGACACACACACACACACACAGACACACACACACACACACAGACACACACACACACACACAGACACACACACACACACACAGACACACACACACACACACAGACACACACACACACACACAGACACACACACACACACACAGACACACACACACACACACAGACACACACACACACACACAGACACACACACACACACACAGACACACACACACACACACAGACACACACACACACACACAGACACACACACACACACAGACACACACACACACACACAGACACACACACACACACACAGACACACACACACACACACAGACACACACACACACACACAGACACACACACACACACACAGACACACACACACACACACAGACACACACACACACACACAGACACACACACACACACACAGACACACACACACACACACAGACACACACACACACACACAGACACACACACACACACACAGACACACACACACACACACAGACACACACACACACACACAGACACACACACACACACACAGACACACACACACACACACAGACACACACACACACACACAGACACACACACACACACACAGACACACACACACACACACAGACACACACACACACACACAGACACACACACACACACACAGACACACACACACACACACAGACACACACACACACACACAGACACACACACACACACACAGACACACACACACACACACAGACACACACACACACACACAGACACACCACACACACACAGACACACACAGACACACACACAGACACACACACAGACACACACACAGACACACACACAGACACACACAGACACACACACAGACACACACACAGACACACACACAGACACACACAGACACACAGACACACACACAGACACACACACAGACACACACACAGACACACACACAGACACACACAGACACACACACAGAACACACACAGACACACACACAACACACACAGACACACACACAGACACACACACAGACACACACACAGACACACACAGACACACACAGACACACACACAGACACACACACAGACAACACAGACACACACACAGACACACACACAGACACACACACAGACACACACACAGACACACACACAGACACACACACAGACACACACACAGACACACACACAGACACACACACAGACACACACACAGACACACACACAGACACACACACAGACACACACACAGACACACACACAGACACACACACAGACACACACACAGACACACACACAGACACACACACAGACACACACACAGACACACACACAGACACACACACAGACACACACACAGACACACACACAGACACACACACAGACACACACACAGACACACACACAGACACACACACAGACACACACACAGACACACACACAGACACACACACAGACACACACACAGACACACACACAGACACACACACAGACACACACACAGACACACACACAGACACACACACAGACACACACACAGACACACACACAGACACACACACAGACACACACACAGACACACACACAGACACACACACAGACACACACACAGACACACACACAGACACACACACAGACACACACACAGACACACACACAGACACACACACAGACACACACACAGACACACACACAGACACACACACAGACACACACACAGACACACACACAGACACACACACAGACACACACACAGACACACACACAGACACACACACAGACACACACACAGACACACACACAGAACACACACAGACACACACACAGACACACACACAGACACACACACAGACACACACACAGACACACACACAGACACACACACAGACACACACACAGACACACACACAGACCACAGACACACACAGACACACACACAGACACACACACAGACACACACACAGACACACACACAGACAACACACAGACACACACACAGACACACACACAGACACACACACAGACACACACACAGACACACACACAGACACACACACAGACACACACACAGACACACACACAGACCACACACAGACACACACACAGACACACACACAGACACACACACAGACACACACACAGACACACACACAGACACACACACAGACACACACACAGACACACACACAGACACACACACAGACACACACACAGACACACACACACAGACACACACACAGACACACACACAGACACACACACAGACACACACACAGACACACACACAGACACACACACAGACACACACACAGACACACACACAGACACACACACAGACACACACACAGACACACACACAGACACACACACAGACACACACACAGACACACACACAGACACAACACACAGACACACACACAGACACACACACAGACCCACACACAGACACACACACAGACACACACACAGACACACACACAGACACACACACAGACACACACACAGACACACACACAGACCACACACAGACACACACACAGACACACACAGACACACACACAGACACACACACAGACACACACACAGACACACACACAGACACACACACAGACACACACACAGACACACACACAGACACACACACAGACACACACACAGACACACACACAGACACACACACAGACACACACACAGACACACACACAGACACACACACAGACACACACACAGACACACACACAGACACACACACAGACACACACACAGACACACACACAGACACACACACAGACACACACACAGACACACACACAGACACACACACAGACACACACACAGACACACACACAGACACACACACAGACACACCAGACACAGACACAGCACACAGACACACACACAGACACACACACAGACACACACACAGACACACACACAGACACACACACAGACACACACACAGACACACACACAGACACACACACAGACACACACACAGACACACACACAGACACACACACAGACACACACACAGACACACACACAGACACACACACAGACACACACACAGACACACACACAGACACACACACAGACACACACACAGACACACACACAGACACACACACAGACACACACACAGACACACACACAGACACACACACAGACACACACACAGACACACACACAGACACACACACAGACACACACACAGACACACACACAGACACACACACAGACCACACACAGACACACACACAGACACACACACAGACACACACACAGACACACACACAGACACACACACAGACACACACACAGACACACACACAGACACACACACAGACACACACACAGACACACACACAGACACACACACAGACACACACACAGACACACACACAGACACACACACAGACACACACACAGACACACACACAGACACACACACAGACACACACACAGACACACACACAGACACACACACAGACACACACACAGACACACACACAGACACACACACAGACACACACACAGACACACACACAGACACACACACAGACACACACACAGACACACACACAGACACACACACAGACACACACACAGACACACACACAGACACACACACAGACACACACACAGACACACACACAGACACACACACAGACACACACACAGACACACACACAGACACACACACAGACACACACACAGACACACACACAGACACACACACAGACACACACACACAGACACACCACACAGACACACACACAGACACACACACAGACACACACACAGACACACACACAGACACACACACAGACACACACACAGACACACACACACAGACACACACACACAGACACACACACACAGACACACACACAGACACACACACAGACACACACACAGACACACACACAGACACACACACAGACACACACACAGACACACACACACAGACACACACACAGACACACACACAGACACACACACAGACACACACACAGACACACACACAGACACACACACACAGACACACACACACAGACACACACACCAGACACACACACACAGACACACACACACAGACACACACACACAGACACACACACAGACACACACACAGACACACACACACAGACACACACACACAGACACACACACACAGACACACACACACAGACACACACACACAGACACACACACACAGACACACACACACAGACACACACACACAGACACACACACAGACACACACACAGACACACACACACAGACACACACACACAGACACACACACACACAGACACACACACACAGACACACACACACAGACACACACACACAGACACACACACACAGACACACACACACAGACACACACACACAGACACACACACAGACACACACACAGACACACACACAGACACACACACACAGACACACACACACAGACACACACACACAGACACACACACACAGACACACACACACAGACACACACACACAGACACACACACACAGACACACACACACAGACACACACACACAGACACACACACACAGACACACACACACAGACACACACACACAGACACACACACACAGACACACACACACAGACACACACACACAGACACACACACACAGACACACACACACAGACACACACACACAGACACACACACACAGACACACACACACAGACACACACACACAGACACACACACACAGACACACACACACAGACACACACACACAGACACACACACACAGACACACACACACAGACACACACACACAGACACACACACACAGACACACACACACAGACACACACACACAGACACACACACACAGACACACACACACAGACACACACACACAGACACACACACACAGACACACACACACAGACACACACACACAGACACACACACACAGACACACACACACAGACACACACACACAGACACACACACACAGACACACCACACACAGACACACACACACAGACACACACACACAGACACACACACACAGACACACACACACAGACACACACACACAGACACACACACACAGACACACACACACAGACACACACACACAGACACACACACACAGACACACACACACAGACACACACACACAGACACACACACACAGACACACACACACAGACACACACACACAGACACACACACACAGACACACACACACAGACACACACACACAGACACACACACACAGACACACACACACAGACACACACACACAGACACACACACACAGACACACACACACAGACACACACACACAGACACACACACACAGACACACACACACAGACACACACACACAGACACACACACACAGACACACACACACAGACACACACACACAGACACACACACACAGACACACACACACAGACACACACACACAGACACACACACACAGACACACACACACAGGACACACACACACAGACACACACACACAGACACACACACAGACACACACACACAGACACACACACACAGACACACACACACAGACACACACACACAGACACACACACACAGACACACAACACACAGAACACACACACAGACACACACACACAGACACACACACACAGACACACACACACAGACACACACACACAGACACACACACACAGACACACACACACAGGACACACCTCACTCAGGAGG
>JAXIVJ010012584.1:0-10000 GCA_036785665.1 Chirona hameri
GTATGCCCGGAGGCGGTGTTGTATGCCCGGAAGCGGTGTGGTATGCCCGGAGGCGGTGTAGTATGCCCGGAGGCGGTGTTGTATGCCCGGAGGCGGTGTGGTATGCCCGCAGGCGGTGTAGTATGCCCGGAGGCGGTGTTGTATGCCCGGAGGCGGTGTGGTATGCCCGGAGGCGGTGTAGTATGCCCGGAGGCGGTGTTGTATGCCCGGAGGCGGTGTGGTATGCCCGGAGGCGGTACAACACCGCCTCCGGGCATGATGATGATAATGATGATGATGATGATGATGATGATGATGATGATGATGATGATGATGATGATGATGATGATGATGATGATGATGATGATGATGATGATGATGATGATGATGATGATGATGATGATGTTGCTGATGATGATGTTGCTGATGATGATGTTGCTGATGATGATGTTGTTGATGATGTTGCTGATGATGTTGCTGATGATGTTGCTGATGATGTTGCTGATGATGTTGATGATGATGTTGATGATGATGTTGATGATGATGTTGATGATGATGTTGATGATGATGTTGCTGATGATGTTGCTGATGATGTTGCTGATGATGTTGCTAATGATGTTGCTGATGATGTTGCTGGTGATGTTGCTGATGATGTTGCTGATGATGTTGCTGATGATGACGTGAGACGGTGTGGTATGCCCGGAGGCGGTGTTGTATGCCCGGAGGCGGTGTGGTATGCCCGGAGGCGGTGTTGTATGCCCGGAGGCGGTGTTGTATGCCCTGAGGCGGTCTGGTATGCCCGGAGGCGGTGTAGTATGCCCGGAGGTGGTGTTGTATGCCCGGAGGCGGTGTGGTATGCCCGGAGGCGGTGCAGTATGCCCGGAGGCGGTGTTGTATGCCCGGAGGCGGTGTGGTATGCCCGGAGGCGGTGTAGTATGCCCGGAGGCGGTGTTGTATGCCCGGAGGCGGTGTGGTATGCCCGGAGGCGGTGTAGTATGCCCGGAGGCGGTGTTGTATGCCCGGAGGCGGTGTGGTATGCCCGGAGGCGGTACAACACCGCCTCCGGGCATGATGATGATAATGATGATGATGATGATGATGATGATGATGTTGCTGATGATGATGTTGTTGATGATGTTGCTGATGATGTTGCTGATGATGTTGCTGATGATGTTGCTGATGATGTTGATGATGATGTTGATGATGATGTTGATGATGATGTTGATGATGATGTTGATGATGATGTTGATGATGATGTTGATGATGATGTTGATGATGATGTTGATGTTGATGATGATGTTAATGATGATGTTGATGATGATGTTGATGATGATGTTGCTGATGATGTTGCTGATGATGTTGCTGATGATGTTGCTGGTGATGTTGCTGATGATGTTGCTGATGATGTTGCTGATGATGTTGCTGATGATGACGTGAGACGGTGTGGTATGCCCGTTTGCGGTGTTGTATGCCCGGAGGCGGTGTTGTATGCCCGGAGGCGGTGTGGTATGCCCGGAGGCGGTGTTGTATGCCCGGAGGCGGTGTTGTATGCCCGGAGGCGGTGTGGTATGCCCGGAGGCGGTGTAGTATGCCCGGAGGCGTTGTTGTATGCCCGGAGGCGGTGTGGTATGCCCGGAGGCGGTGTTGTATGCCCGCAGGCGGTGTTGTATGCCCGGAGGCGGTGTGGTATGCCCGGAGGCGGTGTAGTATGCCCGGAGGCGGTGTTGTATGCCCGGAGGCGGTGTGGTATGCCCGGAGGCGGTGTAGTATGCCCGGAGGCGGTGTTGTATGCCCGGAGGCAGTGTGGTATGCCCGGAGGCGGTGTAGTATGCCCGGAGGCGGTGTTGTATGCCCGGAGGCGGTGTGGTATGCCCGGAGGCGGTGTAGTATGCCCGGAGGCGGTGTTGTATGCCCGGAGGCGGTGTGGTATGCCCGGAGGCGGTACAACACCGCCTCCGGGCATGATGATGATGATGATGATGATGATGATGATGATGATGATGATGATGATGATGATGATGATGATGATGATGATGATGATGATGATGATGATGATGATGATGTTGCTGATGATGATGTTGCTGATGATGATGTTGCTGATGATGATGTTGCTGATGATGATGTTGCTGATGATGATGTTGCTGATGAGGATGTTGCTGATGATGATGTTGCGGATGATGATGTTGCTGATGATGATGTTGATGATGATGTTGATGATGATGTTGCTGATGATGTTGCTGATGATGTTGCTGATGATGTTGATGATGATGTTGATGATGATGTTGATGATGATGTTGATGATGATGTTGATGATGATGTTGATGATGATGTTGCTGATGATGTTGCTGATGATGTTGATGATGATGTTGCTGATGATGTTGCTGATGATGTTGCTGATGATGACGTGAGACGGTGTGGTATGCCCGGAGGCGGTGTTGTATGCCCGGAGGCGGTGTTGTATGCCCGGAGGCGGTGTGGTATGCCCGGAGGCGGTGTTGTATGCCCGGAGGCGGTGTTGTATGCCCGGAGGCGGTGTGGTATGCCCGGAGGCGGTGTAGTATGCCCGGAGGCGGTGTTGTATGCCCGGAGGCGGTGTGGTATGCCCGGAGGCGGTGTAGTATGCCCGGAGGCGGTGTTGTATGCCCGGAGGCGGTGTGGTATGCCCGGAGGCGGTGTAGTTTGCCCGGAGGCGGTGTTGTATGCCCGGAGGCGGTGTGGTATGCCCGGAGGCGGTGTAGTATGCCCGGAGGCGGTGTTGTATGCCCGGAGGCGGTGTGGTATGCCCGGAGGCGGTACAACACCGCCTCCGGGCATGATGATGATGATAATGATGATGATGATGATGATGATGATGATGATGATGATGATGATGATGATGATGATGATGATGATGATGATGATGATGATGATGATGATGATGATGATGATGATGATGATGATGATGATGATGATGATGATGATGATGATGATGATGATGATGATGATGATGATGATGATGATGATGATGATGATGATGATGATGATGATGATGATGATGATGATGATGATGATGATGATGATGATGATGATGATGATGATGATGATGATGATGATGATGATGAAGATGATGATGTTGATGATGATGTTGATGATGATGTTGATGATGATGTTGATGATGAAGTTGATGATGATGTTGATGATGATGTTGATGATGATGTTGATGATGATATTGATGATGATGTTGATGATGATGTTCATGATGATGTTGATGTTGATGATGATGTTGATGATGATGTTGATGATGATGTTGCTGATGATGTTGCTGATGATGTTGCTGATGATGTTGCTGATGATGTTGCTGATGATGTTGCTGATGATGTTGCTGGTGATGTTGCTGATGATGTTGCTGATGATGTTGCTGACGATGACGTGAGACGGTGTGGTATGCCCGGAGGCGGTGTTGTATGCCCGGAGGCGGTGTTGTATGCCCGGAGGCGGTGTGGTATGCCCGGAGGCGGTGTTGTATGCCCGGAGGCGGTGTTGTATGCCCGGAGGCGGTGTGATATGCCCGGAGGCGGTGTTGTATGCCCGGAGGCGGTGTTGTATGCCCTGAGGCGGTCTGGTATGCCCGGAGGCGGTTTAGTATGCCCGGAGGCGGTGTTGTATGCCCGGAGGCGGTGTGGTATGCCCGGAGGCGGTGCAGTATGCCCGGAGGCGGTGTTGTATGCCCGGAGGCGGTGTGGTATGCCCGGAGGCGGTGTAGTATGCCCGGAGGCGGTGTTGTTTGCCCGGAGGCGGTGTGGTATGCCCGGAGGCGGTGTAGTATGCCCGGAGGCGGTGTTGTATGCCCGGAGGCGGTGTGGTATGCCCGGAGGCGGTACAACACCGCCTCCGGGCATGATGATGATAATGATGATGATGATGATGATGATGATGATGATGATGATGATGATGATGATGATGATGATGATGATGATGATGATGATGATGATGATGATGATGATGATGATGATGATGTTGCTGATGATGATGTTGCTGATGATGATGTTGCTGATGATGATGTTGTTGATGATGTTGCTGATGATGTTGCTGATGATGTTGCTGATGATGTTGCTGATGATGTTGATGATGATGTTGATGATGATGTTGATGATGATGTTGATGATGATGTTGATGATGATGTTGCTGATGATGTTGCTGATGATGTTGCTGATGATGTTGCTGATGATGTTGCTGATGATGTTGCTGGTGATGTTGCTGATGATGTTGCTGATGATGTTGCTGATGATGACGTGAGACGGTGTGGTATGCCCGGAGGCGGTGTTGTATGCCCGGAGGCGGTGTTGTATGCCCGGAGGCGGTGTGGTATGCCCGGAGGCGGTGTTGTATGCCCGGAGGCGGTGTTGTATGCCCGGAGGCGGTGTGGTATGCCCGGAGGCGGTGTTGTATGCCCGGAGGCGGTGTTGTATGCCCTGAGGCGGTCTGGTATGCCCGGAGGCGGTGTAGTATGCCCGGAGGCGGTGTTGTATGCCCGGAGGCGGTGTGGTATGCCCGGAGGCGGTGCAGTATGCCCGGAGGCGGTGTTGTATGCCCGGAGGCGGTGTGGTATGCCCGGAGGCGGTGTAGTATGCCCGGAGGCGGTGTTGTATGCCCGGAGGCGGTGTGGTATGCCCGGAGGCGGTGTAGTATGCCCGGAGGCGGTGTTGTATGCCCGGAGGCGGTGTGGTATGCCCGGAGGCGGTACAACACCGCCTCCGGGCATGATGATGATAATGATGATGATGATGATGATGATGATGATGATGATGATGATGATGATGATGATGATGATGATGATGATGATGATGATGATGATGATGATGATGATGATGATGATGATGATGATGATGATGATGATGATGATGATGATGATGATGATGATGATGATGATGATGATGATGATGATGATGATGATGATGATGATGATGATGATGATGATGATGATGATGTTGCTGATGATGATGTTGCTGATGATGATGTTGCTGATGATGATGTTGTTGATGATGTTGCTGATGATGTTGCTGATGATGTTGCTGATGATGTTGCTGATGATGTTGATGATGATGTTGATGATGATGTTGATGATGATGTTGATGATGATGTTGATGATGATGTTGATGATGATGTTGATGATGATGTTGATGATGATGTTGATTATGATGTTGATGTTGATGATGATGTTAATGATGATGTTGATGATGATGTTGATGATGATGTTGCTGATGATGTTGCTGATGATGTTGCTGATGATGTTGCTGGTGATGTTGCTGATGATGTTGCTGATGATGTTGCTGATGATGTTGCTGATGATGACGTGAGACGGTGTGGTATGCCCGTTTGCGGTGTTGTATGCCCGGAGGCGGTGTTGTATGCCCGGAGGCGGTGTGGTATGCCCGGAAGCGGTGTTGTATGCCCGGAGGCGGTGTTGTATGCCCGGAGGCGGTGTGGTATGCCCGGAGGCGGTGTAGTATGCCCGGAGGCGGTGTTGTATGCCCGGAGGCGGTGTGGTATGCCCGGAGGCGGTGTAGTATGCCCGGAGGCGGTGTTGTATGCCCGGAGGCGGTGTGGTATGCCCGGAGGCGGTACAACACCGCCTCCGGGCATGATGATGATAATGATGATGATGATGATGATGATGATGATGATGATGATGATGATGATGATGATGATGATGATGATGATGATGATGATGATGATGATGATGATGATGATGATGATGATGATGATGATGATGATGATGATGATGATGATGATGATGATGATGATGATGATGATGATGATGATGATGATGATGATGATGATGATGATGATGATGATGATGATGATGATGATGATGATGATGATGATGATGATGATGATGATGATGATGATGATGATGATGATGATGATGATGATGATGATGATGATGATGATGATGATGATGATGATGATGATGATGATGATGATGATGATGATGATGATGATGATGATGATGATGATGATGATGATGTTGCTGATGATGATGTTGCTGATGATGATGTTGCTGTTGATGATGATGTTGATGATGATGTTGCTGATGATGTTGCTGATGATGTTGCTGATGATGTTGATGATGATGTTGCTGGTGATGTTGCTGATGATGTTGCTGATGATGTTGATGATGATGTTGCTGGTGATGTTGCTGATGATGTTGCTGATGATGTTGCTGATGATGTTGCTGATGATGACGTGAGACGGTGTGGTATGCCCGGAGGCGGTGTTGTATGCCCGGAGGCGGTGTTGTATGCCCGGAGGCGGTGTGGTATGCCCGGAGGCGGTGTAGTATGCCCGGAGGCGGTGTTGTATGCCCGGAGGCGGTGTGGTATGCCCGGAGGCGGTGTAGTATGCCCGGAGGCGGTGTTGTATGCCCGGAGGCGGTGTGGTATGCCCGGAGGCGGTGTAGTTTGCCCGGAGGCGGTGTTGTATGCCCGGAGGCGGTGTGGTATGCCCGGAGGCGGTGTAGTATGCCCGGAGGCGGTGTTGTATGCCCGGAGGCGGTGTGGTATGCCCGGAGGCGGTACAACACCGCCTCCGGGCATGATGATGATGATAATGATGATGATGATGATGATGATGATGATGATGATGATGATGATGATGATGATGATGATGATGATGATGATGATGATGATGATGATGATGATGATGATGATGATGATGATGATGATGATGATGATGATGATGATGATGATGATGATGATGATGATGATGATGATGATGATGATGATGATGATGATGATGATGATGATGATGATGATGATGATGATGATGATGATGATGATGAAGATGATGATGATGATGATGATGATGATGATGATGATGTTGCTGATGATGATGTTGCTGATGATGATGTTGCTGATGATGATGTTGTTGATGATGTTGCTCATGATGTTGATGATGATGTTGCTGATTATGTTGCTGATGATGTTGATGATGATGTTGATGATGATGTTGATGATGATGTTGATGATGATGTTGATGATGATGTTGATGATGATGTTGATGATGATGTTGATGTTGATGTTGATGATGATGTTGATGATGATGTTGATGATGATGTTCATGATGATGTTGATGTTGATGATGATGTTGGTGATGATGTTGATGATGATGTTGATGATGATATTGATGATGATGTTGCTGATGATGTTGCTGATGATGTTGCTGATGATGTTGCTGATGATGTTGCTGATGATGTTGCTGGTGATGTTGCTGATGATGTTGCTGATGATGTTGCTGATGATGACGTGAGACGGTGTGGTATGCCTGGAGGCGGTGTTGTATGCCCGGAGGCGGTGTTGTATGCCCGGAGGCGGTGTGGTATGCCCGGAGGCGGTGTTGTATGCCCGGAGGCGGTGTTGTATGCCCGGAGGAGGTGTGGTATGCCCGGAGGCGGTGTTGTATGCCCGGAGGCGGTGTTGTATGCCCTGAGGCGGTCTGGTATGCCCGGAGGCGGTGTAGTATGCCCGGAGGCGGTGTTGTATGCCCGGAGGCGGTGTGGTATGCCCGGAGGCGGTGCAGTATGCCCGGAGGCGGTGTTGTATGCCCGGAGGCGGTGTGGTATGCCCGGAGGCGGTGTAGTATGCCCGGAGGCGGTGTTGTATGCCCGGAGGCGGTGTGGTATGCCCGGAGGCGGTGTAGTATGCCCGGAGGCGGTGTTGTATGCCCGGAGGCGGTGTGGTATGCCCGGAGGCGGTACAACACCGCCTCCGGGCATGATGATGATAATGATGATGATGATGATGATGATGATGATGATGATGATGATGATGATGATGATGATGATGATGATGATGATGATGATGATGATGATGATGATGATGATGATGATGATGATGATGATGATGATGATGATGATGATGATGATGATGATGATGATGATGATGATGATGATGATGATGATGATGATGATGATGATGATGATGATGATGATGATGATGATGATGATGATGATGATGATGATGATGATGATGATGATGATGATGATGTTGCTGATGATGATGTTGCTGATGATGATGTTGCTGATGATGATGTTGTTGATGATGTTGCTGATGATGTTGCTGATGATGTTGCTGATGATGTTGCTGATGATGTTGATGATGATGTTGATGATGATGTTGATGATGATGTTGATGATGATGTTGATGATGATGTTGATGATGATGTTGATGATGATGTTGATGATGATGTTGATGATGATGTTGATGTTGATGATGATGTTAATGATGATGTTGATGATGATGTTGATGATGATGTTGCTGATGATGTTGCTGATGATGTTGCTGATGATGTTGCTGGTGATGTTGCTGATGATGTTGCTGATGATGTTGCTGATGATGTTGCTGATGATGACGTGAGACGGTGTGGTATGCCCGTTTGCGGTGTTGTATGCCCGGAGGCGGTGTTGTATGCCCGGAGGCGGTGTGGTATGCCCGGAGGCGGTGTTGTATGCCCGGAGGCGGTGTTGTATGCCCGGAGGCGGTGTGGTATGCCCGGAGGCGGTGTAGTATGCCCGGAGGCGGTGTTGTATGCCCGGAGGCGGTGTGGTATGCCCGGAGGCGGTGTAGTATGCCCGGAGGCGGTGTTGTATGCCCGGAGGCGGTGTGGTATGCCCGGAGGCGGTACAACACCGCCTCCGGGCATGATGATGATAATGATGATGATGATGATGATGATGATGATGATGATGATGATGATGATGATGATGATGATGATGATGATGATGATGATGATGATGATGATGATGATGATGATGATGATGATGATGATGATGATGATGATGATGATGATGATGATGATGATGATGATGATGATGATGATGATGATGATGATGATGATGATGATGGTGATGATGATGATGATGATGATGTTGATGATGATGTTGATGATGATGTTGATGATGATGTTGATGATGATGTTGATGATGATGTTGATGTTGATGTTGATGATGATGTTGATGATGATGTTGATGATGATGTTCATGATGATGTTGATGTTGATGATGATGTTGATGATGATGTTGATGATGATGTTGATGATGATATTGATGATGATGTTGCTGATGATGTTGCTGATGATGTTGCTGATGATGTTGCTGATGATGTTGCTGATGATGTTGCTGGTGATGTTGCTGATGATGTTGCTGATGATGTTGCTGATGATGACGTGAGACGGTGTGGTATGCCCGGAGGCGGTGTTGTATGCCCGGAGGCGGTGTTGTATGCCCGGAGGCGGTGTGGTATGCCCGGAGGCGGTGTTGTATGCCCGGAGGCGGTGTTGTATGCCCGGAGGCGGTGTGGTATGCCCGGAGGCGGTGTTGTATGCCCGGAGGCGGTGTTGTATGCCCTGAGGCGGTCTGGTATGCCCGGAGGCGGTGTAGTATGCCCGGAGGCGGTGTTGTATGCCCGGAGGCGGTGTGGTATGCCCGGAGGCGGTGCAGTATGCCCGGAGGCGGTGTTGTATGCCCGGAGGCGGTGTGGTATGCCCGGAGGCGGTGTAGTATGCCCGGAGGCGGTGTTGTATGCCCGGAAGCGGTGTGGTATGCCCGGAGGCGGTGTAGTATGCCCGGAGGCGGTGTTGTATGCCCGGAGGCGGTGTGGTATGCCCGCAGGCGGTGTAGTATGCCCGGAGGCGGTGTTGTATGCCCGGAGGCGGTGTGGTATGCCCGGAGGCGGTGTAGTATGCCCGGAGGCGGTGTTGTATGCCCGGAGGCGGTGTGGTATGCCCGGAGGCGGTACAACACCGCCTCCGGGCATGATGATGATAATGATGATGATGATGATGATGATGATGATGATGATGATGATGATGATGATGATGATGATGATGATGATGATGATGATGATGATGATGATGATGATGATGATGATGATGATGATGATGTTGCTGATGATGATGTTGCTGATGATGATGTTGCTGATGATGATGTTGTTGATGATGTTGCTGATGATGTTGCTGATGATGTTGCTGATGATGTTGCTGATGA
>JAXIVJ010012584.1:15000-17500 GCA_036785665.1 Chirona hameri
GTGTGGTATGCCCGGAGGCGGTGTAGTATGCCCGGAGGCGGTGTTGTATGCCCGGAGGCGGTGTGGTATGCCCGGAGGCGGTACAACACCGCCTCCGGGCATAATGATGATAATGATGATGATGATGATGATGATGATGATGTTGCTGATGATGATGTTGTTGATGATGTTGCTGATGATGTTGCTGATGATGTTGCTGATGATGTTGCTGATGATGTTGATGATGATGTTGATGATGATGTTGATGATGATGTTGATGATGATGTTGATGATGATGTTGATGATGATGTTGATGATGATGTTGATGATGATGTTGATGTTGATGATGATGTTAATGATGATGTTGATGATGATGATGATGATGATGTTGCTGATGATGTTGCTGATGATGTTGCTGATGATGTTGCTGGTGATGTTGCTGATGATGTTGCTGATGATGTTGCTGATGATGTTGCTGATGATGACGTGAGACGGTGTGGTATGCCCGTTTGCGGTGTTGTATGCCCGGAGGCGGTGTTGTATGCCCGGAGGCGGTGTGGTATGCCCGGAGGCGGTGTTGTATGCCCGGAGGCGGTGTTGTATGCCCGGAGGCGGTGTGGTATGCCCGGAGGCGGTGTAGTATGCCCGGAGGCGTTGTTGTATGCCCGGAGGCGGTGTGGTATGCCCGGAGGCGGTGTAGTATGCCCGGAGGCGGTGTTGTATGCCCGGAAGCGGTGTGGTATGCACGGAGGCGGTACAACACCGCCTCCGGGCATGATGATGATAATGATGATGATGATGGTGATGATGATGATGATGATGATGATGATGATGATGATGATGATGATGATGATGATGATGATGATGATGATGATGATGATGATGATGATGATGATGATGATGATGATGATGATGATGATGATGATGATGATGATGATGATGATGATGATGATGATGATGATGATGATGATGATGATGATGATGATGATGATGATGATGATGATGATGATGTTGCTGATGATGATGTTGCTGATGATGATGTTGCTGTTGATGATGATGTTGATGATGATGTTGCTGATGATGTTGCTGATGATGTTGCTGATGATGTTGATGATGATGTTGCTGGTGATGTTGCTGATGATGTTGCTGATGATGTTGATGATGATGTTGCTGGTGATGTTGCTGATGATGTTGCTGATGATGTTGCTGATGATGTTGCTGATGATGACGTGAGACGGTGTGGTATGCCCGGAGGCGGTGTTGTATGCCCGGAGGCGGTGTTGTATGCCCGGAGGCGGTGTGGTATGCCCGGAGGCGGTGTAGTATGCCCGGAGGCGGTGTTGTATGCCCGGTGGCGGTGTGGTATGCCCGGAGGCGGTGTAGTATGCCCGGAGGCGGTGTTGTATGCCCGGAGGCGGTGTGGTATGCCCGGAGGCGGTGTAGTTTGCCCGGAGGCGGTGTTGTATGCCCGGAGGCGGTGTGGTATGCCCGGAGGCGGTGTAGTATGCCCGGAGGCGGTGTTGTATGCCCGGAGGCGGTGTGGTATGCCCGGAGGCGGTACAACACCGCCTCCGGGCATGATGATGATGATAATGATGATGATGATGATGATGATGATGATGATGATGATGATGATGATGATGATGATGATGATGATGATGATGATGATGATGATGATGATGATGATGATGATGATGATGATGATGATGATGATGATGATGATGATGATGATGATGATGATGATGATGATGATGATGATGATGATGATGATGATGATGATGATGATGATGATGATGATGATGATGTTGCTGATGATTATGTTGCTGATGATGATGTTGCTGATGATGATGTTGTTGATGATGTTGCTGATGATGTTGCTGATGATGTTGCTGATGATGTTGCTGATGATGTTGATGATGATGTTGATGATGATGTTGATGATGATGTTGATGATGATGTTGATGATGATGTTGATGATGTATGATGATGATGATGATGAGATGCTGATGATGATGATGATGATGATGATGATGTGATGATGATGATGAGATGATGATGATGATGATGATGATGATGATGATGATGATGATGATGATGATGATGATGACTGATGATGATGATGATGATGATGATGATGATTGATGATGAGATGATGATGATGGGATGATGATGATGATGATGAATGATGATGATGATGTTGCTGATGATGATGTTGCTGATGATGATGTTGCTGATGATGATGTTGTTGATGATGATGCTGATGATGTTGCTGATGATGTTGCTGATGATGATGCTGATGATGTTGATGATGATGGTTGATGATGATGTTGATGATGATGTTGATGATGATGTTGATGATGATGTTGATGATGATGTTGATGATGATGTTAATGATGATGTGATGTTGATGATGATGTTATGATGATGTTGATGATGATGTGATGATGATGTTGCTGATGATGTTGCTGATGATGTTGCTGATGATGTTGCTGGTGATGTTGCTGATGATGTTGCTGATGAT
>JAXIVJ010012585.1:0-39904 GCA_036785665.1 Chirona hameri
ATATATATATATATATATATATATATATATATATATATATATATATATATATATATATATATATATATATATATATATATATATATATATATATATATATATATATATATATATATATATATATATATATATATATATATATATATATATATATATATATATATATATATATATATATATATATATATATATATATATATATATATATATATATATATATATATATATATATATATATATATATATATATATATATATATATATATATATATATATATATATATATATATATATATATATATATATATATATATATATATATATATATATATATATATATATATATATATATATATATATATATATATATATATATATATATATATATATATATATATATATATATATATATATATATATATATATATATATATATATAGTATATATATATATATATATATATATATATATATATATATATATATATATATATATATATATATATATATATATATATATATATATATATATATATATATATATATATATATATATATATATATATATATATATATATATATATATATATATATATATATATATATAAATGTAATGACCCTAGGTCATTATCTTTAGAGGTAAAATAGGGTAAAATATGCACACACAAAAAAATAGCTTGCTCCAGAAACCCCAAAATATCTCAAGAACTATGATAGCTAGGAACAAACGACGAAAAAAGCAATCGAAACCTCTTGAAGTATGCAATCGCCATGGTGTCCACGCATTTTAGCTCAGGTCAACAGTTTAGGCTCCAGAGGTGATCAAAGGCGAAACAGGCTATTTATGGCAAAACAGTTTTGTTTTTGCAAATCACCTTTTACCTAATAAAGATAAGGCAATAATTTGACGCCATCGTGTTCGTCTTGCCAAGGCCCTTCGAATATATATTAATGTTGATCAGTTAAGGTCAACGTAGAAATTTGACCTCATGTCAAGGTCAAGTGGTGACCCAAGATGGTCATGCTGGATATTGGGAGACGTGTCTTGACGAGACATTGGTACCGGTTTCACTTATCTATCTTCATTCTGTCGGAATTGATATCACTTCTTTTTACAAAAGTAGCGGAGTAACGGAATAACTGTAACTTCAGTTACATTTTTTTACGATGTAACGGAGTAACGAGTAACGAGTTACTTTTTGGAGTAATGGAGTAACGAGTAACGAAGTTACATTTTGAAGTAACGGTGCCCATCTATGACGAGTCATGCAACATATGTTTTATGGGTTATTTTACACGTATAAGTCTACAGTAACAACCATTTTCACAACCAAACTTCACATAAGGTTTTAAATTGATTAATTTCAATACAAAAGGCATGTTTCTAGACCAGTTGTGTCTCAGAAATACAACGGTGGCATACATTTGTCTGTATCTGGTCGCTAAAAGCCAAACAACGCAAATTAAACAAATACGTCATGAGTTACTTATACTAAAGGAGCCATAACCCGCGCCGTGCCGGTGCTCGGCGCCACCTTCGCCGTGCTGTGGGGGGGGGGGGGGGGCGTTTCGACGCCCCCTCCCTCTCTTGCACTCAGCTTATGGGACGTATACAAAAACCGAAATAAACAAAAACGTCGAAAGCTCGTCAAAAATCATCTTGAAATTATTCCAGTCATTTTTTTTTTAACTCAGGTCAATATTTAGGTCACCAGAGGTCATCAAGGGTCAGATTTTCCAGTTTTAGGACGTCGCTCCAGAAAACGCCAAATATCTCTGGAACTATGCTAGCTAGAAACAAATGGGAAAAATAATCGAAAGCTCGTTAAAAATGCAATCGCCACGGTTTCTTTAAATTTTAGCTCAGGTCAATAGATTAGGCTGCAGGTCATCAATAGTAAAAAAAGAGAGTTATTTTTGCAAAACTTTTTTTCTCGATAATATCTTTTTACCAAATGATGATAAAGCAATTGTTTTGACGCCATCGTGTTTGCCTCGCCAGGGCACTTCTAATCATATTCATGTTGACCAGGTTAGGTCAACCGAGAAATTTGACCTCATGCCAAGGTCAAGTGGTGACCCAAATAGGTCAAGTTGCATATTGGGAGACGTGTCTCGACGAGACAAACACATTGGTGCCGGTTTCACTGCTCGATCTGCATTCGGACGATAGTTATTGACACAATTAAAGTGTTGGTGGCCTCGGATGACCTCAGCGGACCCTATAGGGGTCACTGAACAAAAAGTGCACCTGGATCATCAATAATGGCCTATGATAACATAATCCAGACGGAATTGTACTTATATCATGCATATGCTCGGGATAGGAAGCATTTGAATATTTCCTCATTGACGGAGGTCACGAAATTGACCCGACCTTAGGTCACCGATATAAACAAATCCGAGATGAACGAATTGTAGGTACCTATGACCTTATTAAATTTTGTAAGTTTGAAACTGATCGTTCAAAAACTGTGGCTGTGGTACGACCGCAAACGTTTTGGAGGTGGGGTCAGGTGACCTGGCATAGTGACTTGACCTAAGATGACTCGAGGTCAAGAATTTCACACAATGTGGGTAATTGATGCCCGAACACCGTGAAAAAATGGAGGCCCTGCGCGCCGCCGTTTCCGCTATCCTTCAGAAATCTGAAGGGGGCGTGGGCGTTGAAACGCCCCCCCCCCCCCCCGGCATGGCGCGAGATAAGTCTAGTCAAAAATAAAGATATTGCTTTGAAATTTGGTTTGGATATCTTCCATATTCGCTGCTCTAATGTATATTCCGTTTGTTTAATATCTTCAATATTGTGATTTTGTAAAGAAAAAAATCCCCGATATTTTGTTGTTGAATTTTTAGGGGTAAAAAAAAAATCACAAATCTGAGATAGCCATTTGAACGCAAATGTAATTTCCTTTCACCTGACGTTTTTAATTTGCAATTTTCATCAAACCTCTATTTTTATGGTTTTTCAAACATGTATCGTTTTTCCACACACAAAAAAAAAACATGACATGACGTCATTAAAACTTCATTATCTCCCACAGTACTACATCACTTTCATTTTTTTTTTAGAAGACTTAGAATTGATGTAGCATAAAGTACTGTAAGTTTTACGTCAATATCTATCATAACTATCTTAGCCATACCAAATGTAACTTTGATATGTGTGCCCCTTTTACAAATTCAAGGAGGCATGGTGCTCCGGTGCCCCCCCCCCCCCCCCCGTTACGCCGCCTATGGGGTCATTTTAGTGCCCCCTGAGATATCTGAAAGTATGGGAGGTAGAACGATCAAACTTATAGGAAGGTAGGTGCTGTGATGATCTATATTTGCTGAAATTCAGGTGACCTCAGGTCAATATCTGCAAGGTCAAACGAGGTAACGAATTTCAAATCTGGCCAAATGTCACCATTTTGGGTAGTTGACATCTCTGACGCCATAGGTCACTAGCAGGGTGTCCAAAGTTGTGTTCAGGGATGCACATTGACATTGGCTACCGAATGGCGTTTGAATCATCCCGGTCT
The DNA here is from genome assembly GCA_036785665.1 of Chirona hameri. Lineage (NCBI taxonomy): Eukaryota > Metazoa > Arthropoda > Thecostraca > Balanomorpha > Balanidae > Chirona > Chirona hameri. The sequence goes on from JAXIVJ010012585.1 coordinate 3,524, forward strand.
GACCGTTGGTTCCGAAAATATCGCTTCGCCGACATCGATTCTGGCCGCCATCTTGGAGTCCAAATCCATATAACTCAAACATTTGCCGACCGATTATTTTTTGGCGTTAAATGATCCGCTATTGTGTTGGCCTAAATGTCGCACAAAAACCACCACCTTGCGCCGCTTCGTTTTCGAGCTATTCACGAAACACATGTGTGGAGCATACAAGTGCCCCCCCCCCCTTCTCCAGTGCCTCCATTGACTGGCCGAACTCAGTCTAACGCTATTGACGGGGGGGGATACCGTCCCCACCTGGTTATCTTCCGAAACAAGGATCACAGAGAAACTCGCAAGGCGGTGTTCGAAAGCTCTGAATGAGGCGCATCTAAAGATAATATTTTTTTTCTCTCAAATTGAGGTCACATGTCAGGTCACGGTCAGGTCAAAGTTCAAAATCGAGGTATTTGAGTATATCGCAATACTTTCCATACAAAACCTTCGATTACGACCATTATCACCCAAAGTGCTCTCAAAGGTATAATACACATGAGCTTAAGTGAGATTGTTCACAAAGGTCAGGGTCAAGGTCAGGTCACAAAAGGTCACTATGCGCAAAAGATCTACGAAAGTTATGCGACACATGTTTTATATGGATTATTTTACACGAATAATTATACAATGATAGTCATTTTACCACCTCACTGAAGTGAATTTAACGTCAAGCTCAGGTCAAGGTCAGATCACATAAGGTCAACATTTGAAATTGATAAATATAAATATAAAGGCATGCTTCTGGACAAGTGTTGACTCAGAAATGCAGTGGTGACGTTTATTTGTTCGTAGCTAGGAATTAAAATCCGAAAAATAACAAAATAAATTACTTCATGAGTTACTCATACTCTGGGAGCCATGAGCCAGTCAAAAATGGTGACATTGTTTTGAAATTTGGTTAGGGAATTGCCCATATGTGGTTCTGTTATACATATTCTAGTTTTTTTATATCTTTGAAAATTTTGATTTTGTGTGCATTTCCCCTAAATCGTTTTATTTGTATTTTGGGGGGTCAAAAAAAAGAGTAAAACATCTGAGATATCCATTTTTAGCCCTTGCCATTTGCTTCCTTTTGACCTAATTGTATTGCATTTTGTTAAACATATGGCCTTAGTACGATCTGTTACGGCTAAGCTGATGTTTTAGTCAAACTCGTGTTAAGTGACGTCACTAAATTCGCTATGATTTTAATTTTTCGACATAATTGCTTCATTTTTGCACAGAAGAAATTGAAAGAAGACGTAAAATTGAAAGAACACGTAAAATCGATGTAGGAGAAGGTACCCAAGGTTTCACGTTGATAGCGCTATTGGTTTTTGAGCTATTGCGAAAGTTTGTCCGGGGGCGTTTTTCGTCCCCCCCCCCCCTCCAGTCAATGGCGGGTAAAGTTAACTACGCTTGCTCACATACGCATTCACGCTGCGGGAAAACAACGTCTACCACCGAATACGTTTTCAATATTTGTGTGTTCGAAAGGAAAGCCTATCCCATCACCCAAGTGTCCAGGTGGCCCTTTACCCCATCACCAGGTGGCCCTTTACCCCATCACCTGGTGGCCCTTTACCCCATCACCAGGTGGCCCTTTACCCCATCACCTGGTGGCCCTTTACCCCATCACCTGGTGGCCCTTTACCCCATCACCAGGTGGCCCTTTACCCCATCACCTGGTGGCCCTTTACCCCATCACCAGGTGGCCCTTTACCCCATCACCTGGTGGCCTTTTACCCCATCACCAGGTGGCCCTTTACCCCATCACCTGGTGGCCCTTTACCCCATCACCAGGTGGCCCTTTACCCCATCACCTGGTGGCCCTTTACCCCATCACCTGGTGGCCCTTTACCCCATCACCTGGTGGCCCTTTACCCCATCACCAGGTGGTCCTTTACCCCATCACCTGGTGGTCCTTTACCCCATCACCTGGTGGCCCTTTACCCCATCACCAGGTGGCCCTTTACCCCATCACCAGGTGGCCCTTTACCCCATCACCAGGTGGCCCTTTACCCCATCACCTGGTGGCCCTTTACCCCATCACCTGGTGGCCCTTTACCCCATCACCAGGTGGCCCTTTACCTCATCACCAGGTGGCCCTTTACCCCATCACCTGGTGGCCCTTTACCCCATCACCAGGTGGCCCTTTACCCACTAGAATGAAGTGTGCCGATGCCCTTGGTCCTATCCAGGTAGTGTCTCGGTCGCTGTGACCTCTGGATCAGGAATGTCACCATGTCACGCGCGTTTAGTGGCATGTGGGCCTCCAGTCCTGCGGAGATAGATAAATGTGTCATCAAATGTATGTAGCAATGGAATACGCTAAATGTCTGCTGCCAATGTACACCCTATGTCAGAATTATCCTGACATGCCAGGATTGTCACACTGTCATGATTGTCACACTGTCAGGATTGTCACACTGTCAGGATTGTCACACTGTCAGGATTGTCACACTGTCAGGATTGTCACACTCAGCATTGTCACACTGTCAGGATTGTCACACTGTCAGGATTGTCACACTGTCAGGATTGTCACACTGTCAGGATTGTCACACTGTCAGGATTGTCACACTCTCAGGATTGTCACACTGTCAGAATTGTCCTGACATGTCAGAATTGTCACACTGTCATGATTGTCACACTGTCAGGATTGTCACACCGTCAGGATTGTCACACTGTCAGGATTGTCACACTGTCAGGATTGTCACACTGTCAGGATTGTCACACTGTCAGGATTGTCACACTGTCAGGATTGTCACACTGTCAGAATTGTCACACTGTCGGGATTGTCACACTGTCAGGATTGTCACACTGTCAGGATTGTCACACTGTCAGGATTGTCACACTGTCGGGATTGTCACACTGTCAGGATTGTCACACTGTCAGAATTGTCACACTGTCATGATTGTCACACTGTCAGGATTGTCACACTGTCGGGATTGTCACACTGTCATGATTGTCACGCTGTCAGGATTGTCACACTGTCAGGATTGTCACACTGTCAGGATTGTCTCACTGTCAGGATTGTCACGCTGTCAGGATTGTCACACTGTCAGGATTGTCACACTGTCAGGATTGTCTCACTGTCGGGATTGTCACACTGTCAGGATTGTCACAGTGTCGGGATTGTCACACTGTCAGGATTGTCACAGTGTCGGGATTGTCACACTGTCAGGCCGGTAGGGAAGAAAACAGTCCTGCAGACCCATGTGACATCATGTATCGGCCAACACTAGGACACGTGCGATGAAACTTGGCTGCGATATGCTCGTCATATCATGCTCGTCATGGCTGCGATATGCTCGTCATTTTGTAATGTAATCAACAAACGTCAAATAAAATGTGGATCAAAAGCGTAAACATAGCGTCGTGTATACAATTTGATTTCCATATGCCATGCTAACAACGTTGTTTCATATATATTTGCATAGATTCTGACAGTGAGAATGAGCGTATGCCACTTCTTACCGTGCTCATACACTGATGTTTGAACTTCAGCGAAGGGCACCGACGTTGACTGGCTCCTCAGCGACGACGTTGGCTGGCTCCTCAGCGACGTTGGCTGCCTCCTCGGCGACGTTGGCTGGCTTCTCAGCGACGTTGGCTGGCTCCTCAGCGACGACGTTGGCTGGCTCCTCAGCGACGTTGGCTGCCTCCTCGGCGACGTTGGCTGGCTTCTCAGCGACGTTGGCTGGCTCCTCAGCGACGTTGGCTGCCTCCTCGGCGACGTTGGATGGCTCCTCAGCGACGTTGGCTGCCTCCTCAGCGACGTTGGCAGGCTCCTCAGCGGCGACGTTGGCTGGCTCCTCAGGGACGACGTTGGTTGGCTCCTCAGCGACGACGTTGGTTGGCTCCTCAGCGACGACGTTGGCTGGCTCCTCAGCGATGACGTTGGCTGACTCCTCAGTACGTTGGGGCTCGGTCGCAGTTTGTTTTGATTTCGCACGTTATGCTGGAATTTTCCATTGCGCCGCGAACTGATCACCGTGCGTGGCCGCGGGTTTTGCTGGTGCGTGTTGAAGTGACGCATGGTCGAAGGAGTTGTGACGCTGGAGGGGAACTTTTGGCCGGCGTTGGTCCGCACGGTCTGTTGAGGCGTGGAAGGGTGTCGAGCTGAAACGTATTTCAGTGGGGATCAGGCCAAGGTCGTATTCTGATAGAAATACATGTTGACATACGTCAGTTAGCCAGGTACCTACACTGTTTGGGGAGAAAAATAATATCGATCAATGCATTCATCGGTCACGATCAATGCATTGATCAAGCAATCAATGATGCTTTTTTTCTCTTCAAAATCGTGTACCGTAACAACTCCAATGAATCTGACCTTCCTCGTCACAAACATTTGATCGATACGTGAATTTCTGTGCTTCAATCACTTGTTTTGGTGCTTCATCTATTGTAACGCACAGATTGATTGAAACCAAGTTGTACCGATCGGAGTGACCGAATGACACAGGTTAACAAATGTTGGCATATATGAGGCCAAATAGAGTTCAAATCAAAATCCAGTTCTTATTTGTGTTTTAAAATTCGCTCACCCTTTGGGAATTGCTGATATACCTGGCTTATTTTTGACGTCATTAGATTTCACTAACTCGCGCTGACCAAAATACTAAAAGACCAAAAGATTGGCCAACAGATCGCCTACCTGGTACTCTCTGATTGGACGAAAGAGCGAGTCGACCGCGCTGATTGGTCGACACAGTCTTTCGGCTTCTCTGATTGGCTGCCGCGTTGTTCCGACGATGCTGATTGGCCCGCACCTGCCAGCTGTTGTACGGCACGACACCCTGGTGTGGTCTGATGTCAAACCTCTGTCCGTAGTACATGGCGAAACCTCGACTGCCCGGCAGCGACTGACGCGGCTCTGCAACAGAGATCACCCTCATGGGACGTCACTGGCGGTGACATCACACATGATGACGTCATCAGAGTGGAGCGGAAGATAGCGCTGTCAGAGACGGTGTGGAGAAGCTGTGTGTTTCTCAAAATTGTTGAAGGTCATTCTTTACTGATAGTCTTGCAATAGTCTAGCAACAAGCTCTGCTTAGCGCGGATCCTGACCTCGGAAATACATCCATCCAAAACATTCGGAATACATTTATTTTAAAAAATAGTTATAGGTTCGGTAAATTGTCAAAAACGCAAATATTTCAAGGAGTGTGTCTTGTGTGACCAGTTTTCTAAATGACAGCGTCCGGATATCTAGGACTTGTTCTGAGTTTTAAAATGTCAAAATAAGCATGTTTATCCCTCATGCCGGATAATATTCAGTTGAAATTCAATTCCACAACTTATAAGGTTTACAATTTTAAGTAATGCCCTACAATAGCGAATAAGACTTCCGCGAGTTAGAGAGTATTTTTTTTTCATATTTGACTAAAATCTCAACCCCTAACGAAATCGGAATTTATTTGCCAAATCCAGCGTTGAAAATGATATAAGCTGCAAGCCTCGTTATCTATTTGCCAGGAAGCTTACTTGCAACTGTGGATAAAGCTCGTCTCTGTATCGTCGGTATGTTGTAGTTCCGCCTCTGACCACCAGATGTCCGCGTCCTCTGCTGTCTGCCGTGTGACGTCACTCGTCTCTGTGACGTCACAAACGGGTTGATCACGCGGCGGCTGCCAGGGTGGCCGGCGGAGCGCAGGCTCACTGGGTTGCCGTTTTCGTCAATGACCCGTGCAGCTAGCACCGACCGTGCCACCCGCGTCGGGTTACCTGCCAAGCGCGGCCTGACATCTAGCGGGCGACGCTGCAGGCTGAGGTTTGCAGAGTCGCCGCCAGGAAGGCCGCAGATCACAGCTAGACAGAGTGTGGAGATGATGAGGTTGGCCATAGTTCTGCTCGGGAGATCAACTCAACCTGAAACAGCGATAACAGTGAGCTGTAAATGTTATATAAAACAGCGTGATCCCCATATTAGGAAAGTATAGAGCTATCGGGAAATTGTTGAGGGTGAGGACATCATGTGATATGGGCTGTGACCTGACCTGACCTGCATAATGTGATATGGACTGTGGCCTGACCTGACCTGCAGAATGCGATATGAGCTGTGACCTGACTTGACCTGGAGAATGTGATATGGGCTGTGACCTGACCTGGAGAATGCGATATGGGCTGTGACCTGACCTGACCTGCAGAATGTTATATGGGCTGCAACCTGGCCTGACCTGCAAAATGTGATATGGGCTGTGACCTGACCTTCAGCCTGCGAGTTGACAATCGTTTTTTCTTCTTCAATTTTTACATATTTTATAAGACGTCCATATATCCATAAAAAAAACATCTAGACATAGAACAACACCATCTCCATTTGAATGCTACAAAATCCATATGTGATGTTTTAAAGCTATTTTTCATTGTTTCACAGAGAAGTTCTAGCGATATTAAAACTGGATCTATTTTTTTTTTGCTACATAACTTGAAGTTTGAACCATCGCTTAACATGGTTTGGATCAGAAACTAATTTGGTTGAAGCCAATTAAATTACATGATTTTTCAGATGAATAGGTAAATGAACGAGAGTCGACGAGGGTCGATTCTTCCCTTTTAAGAAAAGTGTTCTTAACCCGCGCCGTGCCGGGGGAGGAGTTGGACGCCCCCCCCCCCCTAAGATTTTCCGATGATAGCGGAATAACGGCGACGCGCAGCGCCGCCAAATTTGGCGCAGGTGTTCGGGTATCAATTACCTACATAAAGGGAAATTTTTACCTCGGGTCATCTCAGGTCAGGTCACCAGGCCAGGCCACGTAACTCCATCGGCCATCTCCAAAAAAGTTTGCGGTCGTACCACAGCCACAGTTTTTGGCCGCTCGTTTTCAAACTTACAGGATTTAATTAAACCATAAGTACCTACAATTCGTTTATCTCGGATTTTGTTGTATATCGATGACGTAAGGTCAGTTCAATTTCGAGACAATTATAAGAGAGACCATTATAAGTCAATGGGAAAATATACAAATGCTTCTTTTTCAGAGAATATGCATTAGATCTGACCAATTCCGTCAGAATATGTTATTTTAGCTAATTATTTAGGACCCGGTTCAATTGATGCTCAGTGACCTCTGCAAGGTCAGCTGAGGTCATCTGAGGTCCCCATCACTTTTTGCCAATAACTTTTGATATAATGAAGATAGAGACGTGCGAATGACACCACTGTGTTTGAATCGTCAAGGCAAGACACTTCCAGTACCATATTGGAACAATTTGACACATACTGTGCAAATTGCAAACTTATACTCCTCATGACCGGTGACCTATGATCTGTTTCTCAAGGTCATGTCAGGCGCAACTGGCGTCCCGTAGTATCCATGTTTGTAACTTGTGCAGTTTCCGAGTGTTTGTTGCTCAGGAGCATATGTACAGGTGTTGACAGGGGACATTTACGGTTTACGCTGAAATCGTGGTCTCAGGTGACCTTTTCAGAGGTCAACCGAGGTCAATAACCTCCGATGACCTGAGATTACTTTTTTGGCCTCTGGCAGTTTCTAGGGCATTTTGTGACGCTCATTTCAAAATTGACATCCATTTTACATTATTATATGTTCCACTGGGGCCATGCACTTTCACAGGTCAACCGAGGTCAATGACCTCGGATGACCTGAGATGATCTTTTTGGATTTTGGTAGTGTCTAGAACATTTTGTGATGCTGATGTCAAATTTGCCCCCGATTTTGCATAATGATATGCTCATTCACGATTCTAGCTCGATTAAATTTAATTTCTACGCATATACAATTTAGATTTAGACATCCGGGTCATTGACATGACTTCAGAAGTCACATCACACCCAGGACCTTAAAAATCGAATATAAACGGCTTCCTCTCATCACAAGCAACACGCTCGTTTTTTAATCGAAGCTCTAGCTAAATTTGGAGCGAAACGCCAGGGGGTCGTACCCCCTGCACGTTCACGTAAGCATCGGACGCTGCACTGGCGAGGGTTATTAGACTGGTACACGGCCGAGTGACGACACAGCCAAGTGACACGGCCGAGTCACACGGCCGAGTGACGACACAGCCAAGTGACACGGCCGAATCACACGGCCGAGTGACGACACAGCCAAGTGACACGGCCGAGTCACACGGCCGAGTGACGACACAGCCAAGTGACACGGCCGAGTCACACGGCCGAGTGACGACACAGCCAAGTGACACGGCCGAGTCACACGGCCGAGTGACGACACAGCCAAGTGACACGGCCGAGTCACACGGCCGAGTGACGACACAGCCAAGTGACACGGCCGAGTCACACGGCCGAGTGACGACACAGCCAAGTGACACGGCCGAGTCACACGGCCGAGTGACGACACAGCCAAGTGACACGGCCGAGTCACACGGCCGAGTGACGACACAGCCAAGTGACACGGCCGAGTCACACGGCCGAGTGACGACATTCACCGGGAGGTGGAGCATAACAACAGAACTACTCTCAAAAGAAAGATCGTTGAATTTCTCGACCATTTTTTCACCTAACCTAGCCTATTTCCTACGTCGTAAAGGGTGAAGGTTCACTGCACATTGCACAAGACATCGTTGAACGCTTCAATTATATCGCCACATTCTAACATTTTCTGTTAAAGTCGACCAATCTTGGCTCTATTTCGTCAAACTTGGGGGCATTGGCGACTGCCGGCTGCCCCGCAGTTTTGCCCCGCATGAGAATAGTGGTTTTCAGACTAGCGTTCACACGGTGTGTACAGTAAGTTTGACCAATCAGCGATGAGCTGGCTCTAGCGAGCTCAACGGTGATTCGTCAAGCTCACTGTACACAGCACGGCTGGAGTTATTGAACACGGTTATAATTTATGTATTATTTAACACGGTAGATAATGGCGGTGGTGAATTCCTTGTGTGTTTGTGGACACTGTATTGACAAGGCCGTAATCCATATAAGAATTGATAATTTAAGATTGAGTGAGTTCCATTGGTTTTTGAACGATGACGCTGAAATGCTGCTTGTGTGGGTCGAAGAAAAACGTTTTAAAGTGAGTATTTGTTGGCCTAGCCGAAGAGAAGGAATCCTTTCCAAATACAATGCTTGATCACAGACTGATGAGTAACGTGTTCCAGATCAGATAGGTAAACTCACCTGTTTGGCCTCCCCACCTTTGACCACTCAAGGGGTGATGGTAAGGGTATCATGTCCTGGCAGCAAATACCTGTCCTGTCCAGCCAGTTAGCAAATTTAGAACACTTAATGTTAACATTTTCATGGATGTGCTCATTGTCTTTCATACTAAGATGACTTTCAAGTTTGTATTCTTTTGCGATTATCATGTTTACAAACTTTGGCAATAAAGAACCTCATTCTTTGCCTGCTTCTGCTCCTTTCAGACACGAATTCCCCAAAATAGCACTACTGCTGATCCGAGTTTCAATTTCTGCCACAGTTCTGACAGGCTCCGCCCACTTTGCATACAAAATTGACGCGTCAATAAATTGATTTTCTGGACCTAGTGCCAGCAACGAGACTGATGAGTAACGTGTTCCAGAGAAGTGCCCCGAATTCCCAAAAGCTGCCCCAATTTTAATGTGTTGTTGCCAACCCTGCCCGATGTTATCTCGTTGAAAGTTGCCACGTTTTTCAGACTGGTTTGTAAGGTTATCTTACATCAAGTGGACTTATGATCATTTTTTGCCATTTTCAATTGATGTTGCATAAATGTGCACACATGTTGGGACACTGTCCGCCCATGTTTTTATCATAGTATGCTACTGGGAATCATGTCATGATTTCTCCTGTTTTTTCTCTTCTTCAGTTTCTTCAACCATCGCGTGCCCAACTCTCCCCGCAACTAGGCCCATCAGCAGGTGCAGCGGCAGGCCTGTCTTCTACCTCGAAAAGGACAGCCCAACAGCTTCCTACTCCTTCTGCGCCCCCTCCGGCCGACCCACACTCAACAAAATCAACACCCGCACAGGGTGTCGACACCCCTAACCCGTGTGATGCTCACACAACCTAAAATACGTCGCCTGGAAGGTGTTTTGTTTAGCACTCAGGGAGGTGTACCGGAACAACCGTGATCGCCGCTGCATGGGGTGTGTAGGTTTAACGGAACACCTTTGATAACCGCTGCATAGGGTGTCGAGGTGTCGCAATACTCATGCGTATGGTGTCGATTGACGCCTCAGCCGGGCGTATTGCGGGAGTTCGTTTACCACTGGGAGAGGTGTAACGGTCGCCGCTGCTTGGGGTGTCGTGACGCAGACGCATGGTGGCTGCCGGCCGCAGGGCGCCGGCTCAGAGACGTGTCGCAACTCGCAAGACACATGCCAATCTGAGCACTCTGACCTGACTGACCACTCGCGCCAACCTTCCCAATCCGAGCAACTAATAATAGGTACATTTCCGTGCAAAACCATTGTATTAACACAAACCGTGAATTATTATAAACAGATCAGTGTATCAGCATCAACATCACAAATCATCATCATCAAACGTACACATGCATAATCATAGTTACTATGGATCAACAGTCAGCTACGTATATTCATGTTTTTTAAAAGCATTATTTCTCCGGTCGGTGCAGCTCCGACCGGATACCCAATACTTTGTTGTGACGGGAGGGCAGGAAACATATATATGCTATCATACCTAATGTTTCTTCGATCACAAATTCACAACTAACTACATTTCTAAGCTCAAAAGAACACACGCATTGCACACTCCCAACTCACAATTAGGTACGTATAACTCCAATCCCGACGCACGATTGACAGCCTTTCGCAACTCAACAGTAACTGACCACGGTCGACGCATGCACTCGCACAACCCGCCGCCGCCAAGGTCACTGCGCTACTGAGCACTTACCATGTGAACTGTGTTCGTGCGGCGCCGTGGATGACACATCTATATTAGCATGTTCAGTTTTCAGGTGACTGATCGCTCTCAACGTAAACAAGCAGAGAATTTGACCATATTTATTAAACTCAATGATACAAGCTCGACAGATTTTCGCATCACAATTACAACTATACAGGCCGCAAAATTGTGTTATACGCTACGTATATTCATGTTTTTTAAAACGCGTTCGCTGTTCGCTGATTTACTCGATTTCTGAACTGGCAGTGTTGAACAGATACACAAGCTCGTGTGTTGACCTGGCGAGCGCTGGAGAGTGAGGCAGCGCACACCTCGACAATGCAAAATCGTCAACAATTTTTAGCCAGCTGAACAATCCCAAAAGCAGAAAACTGAACTAAATCACAGTTTGAACATTGGTCTAATAAACACTGTGGTACCAAATTAATTCGCACTGTTCTACGGCAGGAGACGTGACTGTTTGCAGTTTACCATAGCGAAGGAGAATCCGATCCAGAGTATGCTGTCCCTCTGCCAAGCCTGGCTCGGCACAGCACTCTTCCTCCAGCACCTCAGCTGAGCCTGACTGCGTAAAGGTAACAATGACCACAAATTGTCAGTATCATATCATGCCTGATTCAGAAGCATGTCAAGTCTGATTTTACCAAACCGCATGCAAAATATGTGTGATCATCTGTCACTAGTATGACTAGTATGCCTCAATTTCATACAAATTAGGAATCAGCTGGTATTGAATCTGGAATGTGAAATACACTACCTTTGTATACACTACTCAGCAGGTCACAAATGAACCTTACATATATTTTGTTTAGTATGCATAACAAATAACACAACATGCAACAAAGATCACTTACTCTGACTCAGCAATGGGATAATCTTGTCGAGAACAAACAAATAAATATTCAGTGCAAATCAACTCACCGAACAAATGCAGCGTAAGGCGTTTTCCGGGAATGACGGATGGCCCACCACAGGCAGCCGTGACGTCACGTAGCGTTAGCATTTGCCTCGGGATTGATCTGCTTCCATCATCGTTAAAACTTCCAAAAAGTGTCTCTGGTTCCTACTTTGAAAGTTAATTTGTTCTTCAGGAAAGACTTGACGAAAATAACCGTTTTTCCGTTCGTTGACATGGACAAAAAAAATCGAATCCATGTGACGTCACAGAAGAAAGTGCTACCAGATGGCGTACCTGTTGTGTGTATCTTACGGTGTGCATTTTAAAACCGTCGGCGCACATACAGCGGCACTGTTTACCTAATTCGATTCACCATAATATTGGGAGGTGTGACGCGTTTGTGACGTACATCTTAAAATGACGTCATGTTGTATAATATTTTATTTCATGAATATCTCCACAGTTCCCGGGTTTTACGACAAATTAATAGCAGAATCATTATCTGCGTACTCTGTTTAGTCATCTATAGCATTCGCTCGAATCTACCAAGGTCGACGCTTCCCTTTAAGGTACTTTGGTCTTGTAATCCCAACTCCACACAAACATAATGCAATAAGTGTAAATGCATTGTCGAAGTCGACAATTATAGCGACCTTGACTGATGCCTTTCCCTAGCTTTACAACCTGTAGCCTATTTCACAAAGCAAAAAAGTTTGTAATTACAAAGAATTTCTTTGTAATAACAAATAATTTTTACACATGTTTGTAGTTTGGATTTCACAAAACCCCAGGGCAGTAAATCTCAATTTACTATTTACAAACTACTTTACAAAGATATTGTGTGTAAATTTTTTTGCAATTGCACATGTTCTATTTCTCAAAGGTTGACGGAAGTGAGGAAATGTTTGCAATTACAAACTTGTAATTCCAGTGGGTCAGGGGTTCTGAATTTCAGAAACTGCATTGACAGTTGACATTGTTTGACTGTTCAGGTTATTTTCTTGGCGAAGTTGTTACGTTGCCGAGGTTGTTAGGGTAATGGTTTAGTTATGCATAGGTATAGCTGCCCAAAAAAGCTATTTCCCGAGAGATTCGAACAGGGATCTGCAGCTTTGAGGTCCCAGTGCACCTTACCGATTGCGCTGGGTAACGGTGGGGCTGGCGTCACCCTCGCGGCCGATCAATCAAATAAAGGTTTAAGTTACTATCACCGTTGTTGGTCTGGAGTCATGGGGAAGCTTAATGACGTCACCAGATGCGAGCGAATCTTAGGCCGCCCCGATTTAATAGCTACGAGCGGTAGGCCGAACCGATCGGAATCAATTAAACTTAACTAACCTAACCTAACCCCGCCATTAGGTCCGATCGGGCCGGCCTACAGCTCGTAGCCATTAAGTCCAATCGGGTCGGCCTACAGCTCGTGGTCATTAAGTCCGATCGGGTTGGCCTACAGCTCGTAGCCATTAAGTCCGATCGGGTCGGCCTACAGCTCGTAGCCATTAAAGAAAATAGTTCACCTTCAACATGGGTTTTGAACTGAAATAGCAGTTTTGTAGCCCGTGTTGAGAAATCCTGATCTGGAACTTGTCTTGGCTGAAAAGACTCTCCAGCCGAAGATATTTGACTTTTTGGCGAAGGAATACGGCGCATATATGTTGTCTGTTTTCATCTGTTTTCAACTGTGTGCGTGTGTCTGCTGTTGTCGTGTCGTCGCGTGTTTTAATTACTCGACTTGAGCTGTAATTGGGTGAATGCCTGTTGCTCATTGTCAATAAATAAACAAATAAATAAACAAAGTACCGTACCGTCTGAAAGTGCCAGCACTGCCATGGAGCATGCGCAGACCAATAACGCACACCATAAAATCAATAATTTACAACTTTCTGTCCTGAATTGGCGCGATGTAGGACCATTTTTAAAAAGAAAAAAAGAAACTGTATTAAAAAATGTAATAAAATCGTGTTCTGAAAAAATGTCCGAAGGTGAACTATTTCCTTTAAGTCCGATCGCGACGAAACCTACTGCTCGTAGCCATTAAGTCCGATCAGGTCCGCCTAAGATTCGCTCGTAGCCAGAATCCGGTGACGTCATTAAGCTTCTCCATGACTCCAGACCAACAACGGTGATACTAACCTGAACCTTGATTTGATTGCCCGGCCGCGAGGGTGACGCCAGCCCCGGACGGTGACGCCAACCCCACCGTTACCTTGCGCTGTGAGGGGCGCCTCCGCGCGGAGAACCCGCATGGCGATAGAATTGCAGCGGTCAACGATGTCTTGTGCAATGTGCAGTAAACCTTCACCCTTTACGACGTAGGAAATCGGCTAGGTTAGGTGAACAAATGGTCGAGAAATTCAACGATCTTTCTTTTAAGAGTAGTTCTGTTGGTATGCTCCGCCACCTGGTGAATGGCCAAATTCTGTTTACTCTAACTGCTTACCAAGATGTATTTTTACGATAAGAGTTTGCATTCCGATGAAATGTTAATTAAAATATTATTCTCCCTATAACTAATTTTATATTGAATAAAAAAATAAACCACAATGTAAATATTTGTTAAATTAATTTGTTAACAATACAATTATTTGTCATAAGCATCAAGTTTAATACAAACGTTCTTGATTGTAAAGTTTTCTGCTGACTAAAATTCCTGTTTACAATTTTCTTTACAATCGGTAATTCAGAGGTGGCGAATGTTTGTGAAATAGCTTTTTGTGAGGTTTGCAATATTTGCTTGCGTTTGTAATCGCAAACATTTGTAATTACTAACTTCTTTGTGAAATAGGCCTCTGCTGGACAACTTTGCACGTGATAATGTCGATAATATATACGCTTTTCGAGAGATAACGTCATAACAAGAGTGTTGGGACGATAAAGGTGCGTTCCCACAATGTTTTCCAGTCCTCTCTATACAAAATGTGATATTACTACCTCTCTTGAAAGGAAATAGTTCACCTTCAATATTAGTTTTAAACTGAGATAGCAGTTTTGTAACCCGTGTTGGGAAACCCCTATATGCAAGTTGTCTTGACTGAAAAGACTCTCCAGCCGAATATATTTGATTTTTTGGCGAAGGAATGCGGTGCTCACGAAAGAATGTGGTGTTGGAGCAGAGACTATACCATCAGCCAATCAGCTTGCAGCTGGTGCTATCTGCCTAGCAAGCGAACCGCCGGCCGCCGGCTGGCACATCTCTAAGGCGAGTCTATCTTACGCGACTGCTTTCGAATCTGATTGGCTGAGCTATTTTTTTAATTCGTGGGACGTCAGGACTCTGACTCAGAGAGTATGCATATAGTTTTAATAAACAATAATAATTTACGACCTTCTGTCCTGAATCGGCGCGATATAAGGCCATTTTTGACAATATAAAAATAAATTGTATTAAAAATATAATCAAATCGTGTTTGGGAGAGAAAAAATCCAAGGTGAACTATTTCCTTTAAATGCGAAACACTTTCTTTCATAGTGAAGAAAGGATATTTCATGTTTTCTCAATATTATCACAGCTTTGTATTCTCATGTTCTCAATTCTATGATATTTATATATGGATATTCCTCATTGCCTCACGTCTCATAGGATCCTCATAAATGTGTCTTTAGTTATGTAGTGCCAATCATAGCGCCGGCGTTGCCCATAATTAATTTAGTGCAACTAGACCAATGACCAATACATACATAAATGCATAATAAACATAAAGATAACACAAATAACACAAAACACAAAGAAATAAAGATAAAAAACACACAGAATAAACATCAACAATTAGTCATGGGCATTCTCGTTACCTTAATGGCCTGAGGAGTAAACAGATCTAAAAACGCCATCTCCGCACCGAAGGAGCCGTATTTGTGCGGAGTGAAATCATATCGAACTTAGGCAACCACAAACTGTACCCTCGAAAGTACAGTGGGTCATTCCGACGCTCCACCACGACTTTTCATTCTGAAACTATAGTTATAGGCTTTACTTGTGTTTGCCGATTTTGCCGACTTTACTTGTGTTTGCCGATTTGTTTCAGTTCTAATTGTTGTTTTTTCCAGCTTGATGTACGCGGCGTCTAATAGCTAAGTATGCAGCTATCAGTTGCATCTGAATTTGAGGTTGATAGAACGAACATGACATATTTCCTTTCCTTCATACGTTTTCCTTCATAGGTCCTTATCAGTGGCGTATTTAGAAATCAGCCCAGGGGGGGTACATGCTTTTGGAGCACAATTAATGTTTTGAGTCTTGTCTTACCAGGGGCGTCGCCACCGGGGGGGGGGGGGCAAGTTCGCTCGGAACTAGTGATGCCAAACAAAATCACCAAATGCAGGGACCGGCACCACCACCGCCACCGCACAAAATGCCCCTGCCGCTGTGGCTCCGGCTCGGTGCGGTGTGGATATTGTTGTAATGCAGTTGCGTATAGGCTATTAGGTGCGGTCGCAGGTGGGTCGGGGGACATCCGGGCCATGCTTCCCCAAAGATCCATGAAAAATGCTAACTTCCCTGGTCCCTACCATCCTCGTCCACCAAAGCACCCGGGCCCGCCTGTACTTCAGGTCAGAGAGAGCCCTCGGTAGATCAGACTGAAACCACTGAAATCACACTGAAACCAAAGTGATCCAATACAGGCCAAAGTGAGCACTCCCGAGGCCAGAGTGAACCCTCGGAAGCACCCGACGCACTTTCGAAATTGCAGCTGCGACGACGGGGCCGGCCACGGCTCGGAGTGCTTCCCCAGTGACGTCACACCTAATGTTAAACCGCCGGGCGATCCACACATAGGAAATGCCGGGACGACGCCCCCTGGTGGCACTGGTGCGCGGTTGCGTATCAGACAAAAATCGGGCCAGCTGATGATTGGCCATGATTGGTGCATTCAAACACCAAAAGAAATACAGGTCAGCTGATGCTCGTTCCTACGATTCCGGAGATACCAAATAACAAATTTACCGGGACCGGAGCCGGGTCGGGAAAGTCGGGATATCGGATTGTTTTCTATTTCAGCGTTAAATCTGTTAGATGAAACCGGTTGTAACTTATTCATAATAAATTAGTGTATGATATTGATGTTCCCATTGTAATATTCAAAGAGATATAGGTAGACAATGCTTATTTTGTTCAAGAACCATATAGATAATACGTATAAAACCGCTTGAATTATCAGTAAAAAAAACTTTGTCCTGGTTATCTTGAAATTTACACACAAATGGAGTCCGTGCCGAATGGACACAACATATTCTGGAGTGTGACTTCGGCGCCAAGGGGGGGGGGGCATGGCCCCCATGCCCCCCCCCCCTTAAATACGCCACTGGTCCTTATATACGGAATCCCAGCGAGGATTCCAAGTTGAATACTCGTTGACAATATATGAGCTCACTCATCATGGTAACCTACCAGCAATGGGATATTTTAATTCTATTTATGTATTCAGTGTGCCAATGCTTTTTATATTTTTTTTGGCAGGTAAAGACGTCAGTCCTCAAAATGAGGGCCCGGCATTGACTGGGGTCTCAGCAAAACACCATTGACTGGGTGGTGGTGGTGGTGGGGGGGGGGGGGGGGGGGTAAACGTCGCCCCACCCCCCCCCCCCCCCCACCCCTTCCTGGTTATCTTCCGAACCAATGATCGCAGCGAGACGCGCAAGGCGGCATTCGAAAGCTCTGAATGAGACGAATCTGAAATATACTCAAACATTTTCATCTGAGGTCAAATGTCAGGTCACGGTTAGGTCAAAGGTCAAATTCGACGTAATTGAGTTTATGGGACATACTTTCCATCCAAAGCATTCAATTACAACCAAGATCACCCAAAGTGCTGCCAAAGGTATGATACACATCCCGCATGAGCTAAAGTGAGATTGTTCGCAAAGGTCAAGGTCAAGGGCATGTCACATAAGGTCACTATGCGCAAAATATCTACGAAAGTCATGCAACACATTTTTGTGGGGTATTTTCCACGTATAATTATACAGTGATAGTCATTGTACCACCTGACTTCATTTACGTGAAGTTAGTGTCAAGTTCAGGTCAAGTTCAGGTCACTGAGGGTCAAAATGTGAAATTGGTAAATATAAATTAAAAACCATGTTCCTAGACCAGTTGTGTCTCGGAAACACAGTGCTGGCATTTATTTGTCTGTATCTGGTCAATAGAAGTAAAACAACGCAATTTCAAAATATGACGGCATGAGTTACCCATATTTTAGATGCCACATAAAGCAGTCAAAAGTGGTGATATCATTTTGAAATTTGGTATGGTAGTTGCCCATATGTTCTCTGATATATATTCCGGTTTGTTTAATATCTTTGAAAAATTTGATTTTGTGTGAATTTTTCCCAGGGGGAGGCAAAAAAGGGTGAAATGTTCGGGATCGAAAAACACCATTTTCAAAATCCGAGATATCCATCTTGTAGCCCTTGCCATTTGCCATCTTTTGACGATTTTTATTGCATTTTACTCAAAACATGCATTTGTACGGTCCGTTAAATTTTAGCTTATTTTTGTGTAAATCTCGTGT
Organism: Chirona hameri; assembly: GCA_036785665.1. Taxonomy (NCBI): domain Eukaryota; kingdom Metazoa; phylum Arthropoda; class Thecostraca; order Balanomorpha; family Balanidae; genus Chirona; species Chirona hameri. The sequence goes on from JAXIVJ010012585.1 coordinate 21,783, forward strand.
GTAGTGACTTTTGTGTCGACGAATTTGTTTTATTTTTGCACAGAAAACGTAAAATCGATGTAGAAGAAGATATCCGATTTTTCACGTTGATACCGCTATTGTTTTTTTTAAAGCTATTACAAAAGTTCATCAGGGAGGGGGGGCGTTAACCCCCCCCCCCCCCCCCCCTCTCAGTCAATGGCGGGATAAGATGCATGTTACTTTTGCACTAAGTAGCTTGTAAAAGAGCGACGAAACAGCATAACGCATTGCCCTAAACCTCATCGAATAGTTCGCATAAAAGCTCCAACAGAACATAATTATCATAGTAGACCCCATTTAACCCGCCATGACTTGGAGGCATCACATCCACATGCAGGTCATCCTGATCCTCATGAAGATCAGCTACACATGTGTGGACATATGCACAACGCGGATGTGTACGATCACCTAATCACCTTAGCACCTTATCACCATATCACCTTATCACGGTATCAAACGGGGCGCGGAACTCGTCTCTCGGATCAGTTCGACACCAGACTGGCTGGCTGATCTGATCTGGCAAACCGGACATAACCGGTTAGGACCGGTGGGGGAGGTGTGTGGGGGGGGGGGGTGCCGAGACCTAACGGGGGTTGGGGTGGGGATGGGGACGGATGATGGGGGTGTGTGGGGATGGGACTAGGGGTGGCAGACAGGATACCTAGCGGGGGTTGGGGTGGAGATGGGGACGGATGATGGGGGTAGGGATGGGATGGGACTAGGGGTGGCAGACAGGATACCTAGCGGGGGTTAGGGTGGGGATGGGGACGGATGATGGGGGTAGGGATGGGATGGGACTAGGGGTGGCAGACAGGATACCTAGCGGGGGTTGGGGTGGGAATGGGGACGGATGATGGGGTGGGGATGGGATGGGACTAGGGGTGGCAGACAGGATACCTAGCGGGGGTTGGGGTGGGAATGGGGACGGATGATGGGGGTAGGGATGAGATGGGAACAGGGGTGGTAGACAGGAGACCTAGCGGAGGTTGGGAGTGGGGATGGGGACGGATGATGGGGGTGGGGATGGGATGGGGAGCTGGATACCGGAGTAACGTGTGCGGGTGGGAGTGGGGGCAATTCCAATCACAGCGCCGCAATGGGCGGCTCTCGGACGGCTGGTTTCTTTGGTTAGCCAGGAAGAGAGTCAGGATTTTAACGATGGCCGTGAACACTGTCAGTTTGGCAGGCTGCCAAACTGGACGGTTTTGCAGGCGTGCAATTGTGGTGTCTCCTGTGAAGATCTGAGAAGAGTTTGTCAGCTGTAATCCACTGTTATGGCCGAGTGAGGTGCATACGTGCACACTGTACACTGTACATACAGTCAGCGATATAATAATGGCCGTGAACACTGTACACTGTACATACAGTCAGCGATATAATGGCCGTGAACACTGTACACTGTACATACAGTCAGCGATGTAATGGCCGTGAACACTGTACACTGTACATACAGTCAGCGATATAATGGCCGTGAACACTGTACACTGTACATACAGTCAGCGATATAATGGCCGTGAACACTGTACACTGTGCATACAGTCAGCGATATAATGGCCGTGAACACTGTACACTGTACATACAGTCAGCGATATAATGACCGTGAACACTGTACACTGTACATACAGTCAGCGATATAATGGCCGTGCACACTGTACACTGTACATACAGTCAGCGATATAATGGCCGTGAACACTGTACACTGTACATACAGTCAGCGATGTAATGGCCGTGAACACTGTACACTGTACATACAGTCAGCGATATCATGGCCGTGAACACTGTACACTGTACATACAGTTAGCGATATAATGGCCGTGAACACTGTACACTGTACATACAGTCAGCGATATAATGGCCGTGAACACTGTACACTGTACATACAGTTAGCGATATAATGGCCGTGAACACTGTACACTGTACATACAGTCAGCGATACAATGGCCGTGAACACTGTACACTGTACATACAGTCAGTGATATAATGGCCGTGAACACTGTACACTGTACATACAGTCAGCGATATAATGGCCGTGAACATTGTACACTGTACATACAGTCAGCGATATAATGGCCGTGAACACTGTACACTGTACATACAGTCAGCGATATAATGGCAGTGAACACTGTACACTGTACATACAGTCAGCGATATAATGGCCGTGATATTTAGCCAACATGCGATCAAATCGATTAACTGTTCACATTTTGCCTGTACATTCGTAGCGTCATTAGAAATGTTCCGATTTGATATTTTGAGGTTTAATGTCATCGCAACTAATGCGATTTTATGGCGCGAATATGACCAATTAGAAATGCTTCTGTAGGCTGGTGCAGTTAACCCGCGCCCCGCTGGGGAGTAAATGTTACCCCACCCCCCTCGTATCTTCCAAACCAATGACCGCAGCAAGACGCGCAAGGCGGCGATCGAAAGCTCTCAAAGAGACGACGAATATAATGCATACCTGAAATCCTTAACATAATGTCACATGTCAGGTCACAATCAGGTCAAAGGTCAAAATTGAGGTATTTGAGTTTGTGGGCCATACTTTCCATCGCAAAGCCTTAGGTTGCGACTATTATCGTGCAAGGTGCTCTCAAAGGTATAATGCATCTCCCGTATACGCGAAAGATAAATTGTAAGCAAAGGTCAAGGTCAAGATCAGGTCACAAAAGGTCACTATTTGCAAGAGTTCTACGAAAGCCATGCGACACATGTTCTATGGCTTACTTTACACGTAGAATTCGATAGTATCCGCCATTTTCCCATTCTGACCCCATATAATGGCCCTCAGGTCTAGGTCAGGTCACAAAAGGTTAAAATTTGAAATTGAATAATATAAATATATTAAACATGTTCCGAGACCAGTTGTGTCTCAGACATACAGCGATGGCACTTATTTGTCTGTATCTGATCACTAAAAGCAAAAACCGTAACTTCAAAAAATGACGTCATGAGTTATTTATACTTAGGGTTAGGGACCTGTAAGTCAGTCGAAAGTAAATATATTGTTTTGAAATTTGGTTTGGGTATCGTCCATACTTGGTTCTTTAACACATATTCTGTTTTTTTTTATATTTTCAACAACAAAAAATAGCGGAAATTGTTTAAAAAAAGTATATTTTTATTTTTGGGGTCAAAATCCCCAAATTTCGCAAATCCGATATAAGCATTTTGAAGGGAATGCCATTTCCTTTCTTTTAACGTTTTTAATTTGCAATTTGCATCAAAATGGTCAAACATTTATCGTTTTTCCACACAAAAAATGGCATGACATGAAGTCATTAAAGGGGCTGTCCCACCTTTTTGAAAGTTGTCGAATCACACTTAACTGTATGTCTACATGTTAGGCGAGGTCAGCTAAACATGTTCGTAAACTTTTTGTCCGAAACAAATTGCTTATCTTGGAAGATATTACAGTTTTAGTTTTAAGCGGAAAGTTCGGTTGGTGACGTCATATGATTTTTTGTTTAATAACAGGGAAATTATTTGTGCTGCCAAATGTATGACACAATTTTTTGTCAACATCTATTGCGCAGAAAAAGCGAACCACCCGGTGTCTAAATTGGCTAGCACTATCAGCTGGAGTTGTTGCAGCAGTTGGCTGCCAGGGACTGCTAGTGAGCCAGGGTGTTATGACGTCACAAGCAAATGGTACCACTAAATATTGATTGATTTATTTATAAATAAATAAATATTTAGCGTTAAATATTTCACTGGTACCATTTGCTTGCGACGTCATAACACCCTGGCTCACTAGCGGTCCCTGGCAGCTAATTGCTGCATCAACTCCAGCTGATAGTGCTAGCCGCTAGATTGCGAACCACCCGGGATCGAGAAATGAAAGACGAAAATATTCCAAGGCTGACCTTAAAACAAGCGGACTATCATTACCAGTTGGGTAAAGAGAAACGACGCTGTCGGTATAGAGGATCTATTCAAATACACATGGGCCTTATTTTTTACAAATGTCAAAATCAAGCTCGAATATCTTTTTGATTAGACCATTGTGGTTGTTTTAACTACTACCATGCTTAATTGAAATGCCAAGCCATCAAAATGGCTATCTCAACTCAAATATAATGTTAAGGTGGGATAGCCCCTTTAAAACGTCATTATCTCCCAAAGTACTAACTCAATTTCAGTGCAATTTGGTGAGAAGACGTAGAATTGATGTAACATAAGGTACGGCAAGTTTGACGGTATATATATGTATATATATATATATATATATATATATATATATATATATATATATATATATATATATATATATATATATATATATATATATATATATATATATATATATATATATATATATATATATATATATATATATATATATATATATATATATATATATATATATATATATATATATATATATATATATATATATATATATATATATATATATATATCTATATCTATATCTATATCTATATCTATATCTATATCTATATCTATATCTATATCTATATCTATATCTATATCTATATCTATATCTATATCTATATCTATATCTATATCTATATCTATATCTATATCTATATCTATATCTATATCTATATCTATATCTATATCTATATCTATATCTATATCTATATCTATATCTATATTGTTTTGTCATCATCTATCTATATCTATATCTATATCTATATCTATATCTATATCTATATCTATATCTATATCTATATCTATATCTATATCTATATCTATATCTATATCTATATCTATATCTATATCTATATCTATATCTATATCTATATCTATATCTATATCTATATCTATATCTATATCTATATCTATATCTATATCTATATCTATATCTATATCTATATCTATACTATATCTATATCTATATCTATATCTATATCTATATCTATATCTATATCTATATATATATATATATATATATATATATATATATATATATATATATATATATATATATATATATAACATTGCATCGCATCGCACCGCACCGCATCGCATGACATCACATCACAACACATCACAAACAGACGCACTATGACCCACCTTATATGTACCCGCAGCCTCTTGAGATGTCCACTCCGTCCGCTGTTCACACGGCTCTCTCCCGATGTTCCTCGCTTTTTCTCCCGATGTTCCTCGCCTTTTCTCCCGATGTACCTCGCCCTTTTTTCCGATGTTCCTCGCCTTTTCTCCCGATGTTCCTCGCCTTTTCTCTCCTCTTCTCCCCACCAGCCGGCCACGCAGCGACACCGACTCCTGTCCCAGGGTCAACAGCGGCAGTGGCGGCCCGGCCGACGGATCGCCGCTTTATTAGACCGCCCGTCAGCGCAGGCGGTGACGTCACACAGCCGCTGAGTGACGTACGCGGTGACGTCACACAGACCGCCGGCCGCCGACTCCGCCGAACGAGAGGATGTCCTGTGACTCAAAGCTCATGATGCTTCCAGGAATCTGGTGAATACCATTGAGATCATGTATGCCATAATGCCACGTATAATCTATCGCATGATTAATGATTGTGATGAGCTGTCAAACCGAGATGGTGGAAACTTGGTGGTGGTGGTGTTGGAAACTTGGAACTAGATTCCATGGTCATAAATGGAAATTTTGTCATTTTATATTTTCATCGAAAAATTATTGTCATGAGATGAAATGCATAGTGAACGAAGACAATACAGCAGTGTTCCTGGCTCCATACCGACGACAGCGTATATGGAACAGCTTGTTACGATTCGGTTTTGTGCACCATGTGATATTCCCTATTGAAACTCTGTAATCCGTATAACGCCAATTTCTCTCACACTTAGGGTGGAGACTTCCAGTTCCCGTCCAGCTAGAGGCGTCTAAGCCTTGAACGCGTCTAGCTGGACGGTTACGATCGGTTTGTGACTTTCACTGCCGTTGAAACTGGCATCCAGCTGGACGGGAGATAGACGCGTTTAAAGGGACAATGCCTATATCGGATGATATCGCACAAACTGGCTTAAACAAGCCCTAAGGACTACTTATGATTTATATTCGTCCTCAAAGGCTTACCCAAGCAGCGCAAATACACCAAAAAAAAACAATAATTTATTTCATTTGCTTCAGAATCTAAAAACTGTTTACGAATTCTACGCACCACTACATATATGGATTATGGAAGCGTTTGTTCCAGTTAACTGCATCTGACCAACCGTCAGCTGACGCTATTGCAGCAATTGGATGAGGCGGCAATGCACTTATACATTGTGGTTCCTGTTAACTACGTGAAACGAATCTGGCGCATCTGGCGCACTTGAGTAGTTGCCACAAAAAAACTCGGTCGGAATCAAAATCCCTTCGGAATTAATATTAGCCCTTCGGAATTAATCTCTACTTTTATCCAATTATTGGGCTTAAATTTTAATCATACATAATCAGGGCATAATCAGACATGAAATGTTTTCTGACATTACAAATTTCGAGAGAATTCTTAAGCAAGAAATATAACTATTAACAACTGTCGCACAACGCTGCAATTAATTGATTTTGGTGGGTAGTGGTGAGCGACTCGTCAAGGTCATTGGCTGGAAGAAAACCGAACTGTGCACGATGATATTGGGCGACGGTGCGCGAATTTCGAAAAACGGACTTCATAGTGTTAATGAGATGCGATTGCTCTTTAACATATCAAGTTTTACTTTAAAGAGACAGGGTCCCTGTAACCCGGCAGTCACTGGGGTATATTCTGTAACTCGACTCACTGGGGGGGGGGGGGGGGTGCCCCCTGGTATCTTCCGAACCAATTATCGCAGCGGGACGCACCAAGGCGGCATTCGAAAGCGCTCAATGAGATGAACCTAACGCACACTTTAAAAAAAATCAAATTAAGGTCACATTTCATGTCACGGTCAAGTCAAACGTCAAAATCGAGGTATTTGAGTTTAAAATGGCAAGTTTGGCAAGAAAGAAATGGCAAGTTTATATAGGTAAATACCAATTTTCTGGAATGTATATACAAACCATACGCGCTGTTTATGCTCAAATCAAAAAGTTTGCATCACAAATTCACTTTAGGTACTTTCAGAATGTTAATTCAACAACAGATCACAATTCACTTTGTTTGCTAACCCCGTTTTTTATCCTACAGTTGCACTTAAACATATAGGCTTTTCTCAAATAAACATAAAACCTTGAGTTTAGGGTTAGCGCGCGATTATTTTTTTCCACTACATTACAATGACCTCTCATATTCAATCATACGAAGAAGTGAACGCAGCTCATCTAGTCATATTTATCTCTTACTTTGACGTCATTGGCTACAATCAATCCTCTCCTGATCGGACCCGTGTCATGAAAACGTGGCATCGCGGTGTCGACATTGAACCGCATCTTAGCGACCCTACAAATGTATTTTATATCAATGTTACCACTAACCAGTTCTGAGCTCCTAGTTATGTCTTAGCCAGGTTTAGCTCAAAATTCCTTAATGTTGCTAGTGAACCGCTAGGCGCTAGCTCCTACCTTTATTCTACTAGCAGATGGTTTATCATTGTCAGGCTTTGGGCTAATCAAAACATTCCATTGCTTGGTCACGACAGTTTGGAATATGCATTGAATTGTATTGAAGTTGAACGCTACAAAATATTACATTTTGAGGTAGGGGTTGGCAGTGGGTTAGTTACCGTGGCACACCCTTGTGAAACGCTGGGTGATAAGTGGTGGATGGCGTGGTTTAATTTCATTTTAATAATGAGAAAGGACATCAATATCGTATCATAGTTGGGGCATTCCACGATAGATCGACCAAGGCATAACACCACAATACTCTATTTTTGGTTGTAATTTGGTCTAGGGGGTTATCATAGGCGGGGAAGCCAGCCAGCTGTGCCAACGAAGACATTCTCCGAGTAGCGGTTTTCAAGATATAGCCTCGGGCACTTTTCGGAGGTCACTCAGCGGCTCGTACTTCACAAACCATCATAGTTACGAGTTATGACATAAAACCTATACATTGAAGAAACTCGCATTGAACCGAGGAACATTTTTGCAATCTCGGATTTTTTTGACTTTTTTGGGACGGGTGACCGCTTGACCTATTTTGTTATGGGTGACCAGGACAATTTCTCAGTTGAAAGTCGAATTTCCGTTTGAAAACGATTCAAGCCTGGTCAATGTTCTTTCAGATAGATAAATAAAGAAAATGGCTTTCGACCTCCAAATAGGATTTTTGAGCCTCCCAATATCGACTCTAGGCGGTTCTCTTCTGAAAAGTGCCCGAGGCTATATCTTTAAAACTGCTCCTCGGATTATTTTTTCGTTGGCACAGCTGGCTTCCCCACTTAAGATAACCCCCTAGAGCAAATTACAGAGAAAAAATAAATATGGTGTTTTTTTGTCTATCTACATATTAGGAGGCTCAAAAATCCTATTTGGAGGCCGAAAACCATTTTTGTATTGATATATCTGAAAGAACATTGACCAGGCTTGAATCTTCTTCCAACGGAAATTCGACTTTCAATTGAAGAATTGTCCTGGTCACTCATCAACATAGGTCAAGCGGTCACGTGTTAAAAAAAATACTAAAAAAATCCGAGACTGCAAAAATGTCCCTCGGTTCAATGCAAGTTTCTTCAATATACAGGTTTGATGTCGTAACTAAGATGGTTTGTGAACTATGAGCCGCCAAATGTAGGCCTGCTGAGTGACCTCCGAAAAGTGTCCGAATCTTGAAAACCGATACTCGGAATTTTTTTCGTTGGCACAGCTGGCTTGCCCGCCTATGATAACCTGCTAGACCAAATTACAGATAAAATAAAATATGATGGTGTTAATTTTCTTTTCTTTTTGGTCGATCTATCGTGGAATGCCCCAGTTTATTGACTGTTGTGTTCTAAATGCAGTATTCCTACTGCAGTCTAGTGTCTATCTGACTGAGCAAAGTTGCGTAAGTAACAAAAGGCCAGAAATTACTACCGTAACTCGCAAGTACCTATTCAAGAATACAACACACCGGTTAGTGTTTTACAACCCGCTAGCCTGCTATGCAGTATTAGCTTGTTGATTGGTTCTGCAACTCAACTGAAATTAACGCCTGTTCTACTTTTCAGTCCAGCTCAAGGACCAACTTCAAAGGATTTTCCTCGCTTATTTCATATGTGCATCCTATCACATAGGGCCATGAAAATCAATAGCAATTAACGATGGTGGTATTATTGCTATTGGGAACATAAATATTTGAATATATCTTACAGTGCAGCTGGATGCAGTAGATATGTATGATAATGCAATATTAATGTGCGTGATCCATTGTAAACAAAAATAGCATATTTACATATCATATTCTAATGAGTTTTTGCAAGTCAAAAATACATTTGAATAAAAGTCGTGAAGTCAGTTGAACATGATTCAAAAATGAGTCGACTCAATACACTTTCACCACCTCCATGAGTCGGAGTTTAGGGGTAAAAGCAAATGAGTCCAAATTGAGTCGACTAAACAAAATTGTCCCCCCCCCCCCGCTTGAGTCAGAGTTGAGTCAGAGTCCCTTCGAAAATGAATCAGAGTCGAGTCAGTATAACAAATATGGGTCGAGCACAACCATGGTCACAGGATCCTGGCAGATCGTATGAAATACGTCACAGGATCGCGACAGATCGTATGGGATACGTCACAGGATCCTGGCAGATCGTATGAAATACGTCACAGGATCGCGACAGATCGTATGGGATACGTCACAGGATCGCAATCGTTCGCAGGATCGTTGACATGTACGCTGTATTAACTTGACCTGAACATGACCCGCCTCATTCCCTCTCTGAAGAATCAGCGGTCGAACGGCCGACGGAGATGACAGAAAACCGATGCAAATGTCGCGCGGTTGTCTCTTCCGTCTTGAACGCCTTGTCCAGAAGAATGGTGAATGACTTCATCCGGAATGCCGTGGCGGTCGGGCCTTTGATGTCAGCACAACAAAACAGGGATTGGTCGAGTCAACAACCGCTGGGTCAAGCCGGAAGGGCAGGGCGTTGCTGTGCATCTGTCGTTGTTTCCCTGATGGCGTGGAATTTCTTGCTGACACTACCTGCTTTTATGGCGCTGAAATCAATAGAGAAGCTGATATGGGAGGGTTGAAGAAGGTGGCATATGCCATCAAAACGATTTAAATGGGCCTAAAATTGATACAATTCCTTATTATGTTTATATATAAGCAGCTTTTACACAGGTAACTATTTTTTTGAATCAGTTGGGATTGGACAAGAGAGCGAAATCTGATAACGTTTTATAAGTTATGTCGGATTTGTTTCTTTGCGATTCGCCTCCTGTTAAAATATCTACTCTAATTGTGTGGATCCACCAGTGGTGCATGCCTACTTTAAGCTTTTCTTTTTGGCTTAGCATATCCTGTATATCTCATCAAGTTGCGTGGCTTGTGTGTGTCAGGTTTAAGTAGAGCATGATATTGATCAATTCAGATTTAGTACATATCTAATCCATCTACTCAAAATGTGGGAAATTTATTCAAATCCAAGTGCGTTGAAGAGTTATCCGGTTAAGACGGAACCTCTACTGAAGGTGATCGCATTGTTGGAAGCAAATGGCATCGATGCTTGTAATACTTCAAGTATGTGGAGCTCAAGCATGCGAGCCAGGCTCAAGTGCTATTGGAGCTGTGCAGATCCATGTAGAATGATTGTGTGAATGGATGCATGAGTTTTTATTTACGCTCGTCATGTTAACTGAAGCACACGTAAAATAAAAATCAAATTGATGCAAACAACAATCAAGCTAGATGCCACACTGCCACAAGCGGCCTCCTGTGACGTCACACATTGCTCCCGGTGGTCGGCGGTAGTGTGACGACTGGCCGTATCGGATCACAAACACCTCCAGCTGGCTGTCGGGGTGCTCCTCCTGCGTGCGCTGTCATATGATGCGGCACTCCTACGTATCGGCAGTCAGCCTCTGTAGAGCCTCTGGCAGCGTAGAAAAGCATGTAGGCTGAAGCGTTCTTGACCTCGGCAGCCGTGCACTCCTTCACGTTACACTGAAAACAAATTAACACAAAATGTGGTGAAAAAGCATTTGGAGGATGTGTTTACCAGCTTAGCTTGTGTAGGTTGCACGCTACACCTTTGGACCCAACCTGACGTGGCTTTTTTGCTCACACATGGTGTGTTCAAAGGCACAAGCTCGATGCGTTAACACGCTTCAAAGGCACAAGCTCGATGCGTTAACACGCTTCCTCGACTCGGGAAGCGTGTGTCAACACACACCTGACGTGGCTGTTTTGCTCACACATGGTGTGTTCAAAGGCACAAGCTCGATGCGTTAACACGCTTCCTCGACTCGAGAAGCGTGTGTCAACACACTTTAAAGTCACAAATAAAACATGTAGCTCAAATGAGGAGCACAAGATGCATGTGCTACACAAAAAACAAACACACGCTGAACGTGCTACCCAATTTAACACAAGACCCCAACAAATCGAGTAACACAAGCTGACTGTGTAACACAAATGAAGAACACAAATCAACTGTGTAGTTTGGACCCCAAAACACAGGGATACTTTGCTAATTATTTAGCGAAAACAAGTGTAAGGCATGTTAACACAACTTATGCACACTCGCCCTTTGAGTCTCCAGTAACATAGCTTCCCTGTGTTTTTACTTTGTGTCTTCAGTAACACAGCTCCATTGTGCTTTTACTATCGCAATGAAGCGGAAAAAGTAGCAAATACCTTATAATTGACCTTGTATGTTAAATATACAAAAAACTTTTTAATAGTATAGTTCTACATTTATGTTCGATCACTGACCTTTATCAAATCGTTTCAAATAAAATTAATAAGAACAAAATTCACATCGCCAGACACGCGCGTGTCTGGCGATGTGAATTTTGTTCTGATTCATTTTATTTGAAACGATTTGATAAAGGTCCGTGATCGAACATAAATGTAAAAAATATACTATTAAAAACGTTTTCCTATTTACCATACACGGTCAATTATACAAGGCTTCAGCCCCCCCCCCCCCAACTTGGACGAGCAAGTGGGTCAAATCCTGTGAGAAATCTATATTTTTGTGGATTTTGGTTAAGCGATTTTTCCCAGCTCAGCTCACCCAACTTATTTGGAGAAGCTATAACACCCCTGATATGCACACTGCGAATTCATAAATATATGCACAAACACATGCCCGCACAGCCATCTACACACACCAATCGGAGACATTCTGATAAATATAGAACATCAAAATTATGAAGGTACTTACCGCTGCTCCTCCCTCCGCCAAGACCGATCTGCACACAATGGCAGCAAAAACGTGTGCAGCTCTGCGAGTAGAAAATGGCGGATGGCACAATATGTGTATGTTTGATACACATTTTAGCTGTGTGGTTACACATGATTCTCGTCAAGTGTTCCCACGACACCTGTAATGTGTGCTGATGAAATTCGAGCACGTGAAATATGTGTTATTTTTCTGCCACATGTGTTAGTGCTTTGTGTCATAAATCCCGCCAAGCACGAAAGCACATACTATTTGTGTTTATAGTGCCGATCACACATGGATGATGTGTTAACAACACAATTATCGTTTGCTTTTTATAAGAGCACACCCACCTTGTGCTAATTTGTTTTCAGTGTAGAGTCGTTGGCGAGGTACCACCTGGCAGATGGCTGGTTGAAACAGTTATAGTGTACTGACCGCTGTGCTGGCTGCCATGGTGCTCAACTACCCCGTACAGGTCGTACACGATACCGTGCGAGTCGCGGTGCGGACCGATCGACAGCTGACTCAAGTCAAGGTCACGCAGCGGGAATGATACTCGTGTGTGTGTCTTCAGCGTGGTAGTGCCAGTATACCTGAATCGCTTTAAATGGAATATGATGACCGGCGGAAGGCGCCAAAATTATAATTTCTTGTAGGCGTCGTTGCTTTTCTTACAACTTCGGCAGGTCCAATTGTTAACAAGGTCACCTCGGACGTATTGGTCCAGACAGCGGTACAGACAATCCCGGCCTTCAGTCGTTACTGTCAGCGGTACAGACAATCCCGGCCTTCAGTCGTTACTGTCAGCGGTACAGACAATCCCGGTCTTCAGTCTTTACTATCAGCGGTACAGACAATCCCGGCCTTCAGTCGTTACTGTCAGCGGTACAGACAATCCCGGCCTTCAGTCGTTACTGTCAGCGGTACAGACAATCCCGGCCTTCAGTCGTTACTGTCAGCGGTACATACAATTCCGGCCTTCAGTCGTTACTGTCAGCGGTACAGACAATCCCGGCCTTCAGCCGTTACTGTCAGCGGTACAGACAATCCCGGCCTTCAGTCGTTACTGTCAGCGGTACATACAATCCCGGCCTTCAGTCGTCACTGTCAGCGGTACAGACAATCCCGGCCTTCAGCCGTTACTGTCAGCGGTACAGACAATCCCGGCCTTCAGTCGTTACTGTCAGCGGTACAGACAATCCCAGCCTTCAGCCGTTACTGTCAGCGGTACAGACAATCCCGGCCTTCAGTCGTTACTGTCAGCGGTACAGACAATCCCGGCCTTCAACCGTTACTGTCAGCGGTACAGACAATCCCGGCCTTCAGTCGTTACTGTCAGCGGTACAGACAATCCCGGCCTTCAGTCGTTACTGTCAGCGGTACAGACAATCTCGGCCTTCAGTCGTTACTGTCAGCGGTACAGACAATCCCGGCCTTCAGTCGTTACTGTCAACGGTACAGACAATCCTGGCCTTCAGTCGTTACTGTCAGCGGCAGTGACAGCAGCGAGAACGTTTCAAACGTGGCAGATTCGTAGCCGCAGGCGATGCAGTGCAGTGTCGACTTTTGTAGGCCGTGGAAAAGAGCCTTGACACAATCGAGTCGTTTGCACGATGAAACTGCCGCCTGACCGTTTCGGCTGCATCGGTGTCGGAAGAACTGTCGGGGGGCAGCGCGGGAGGCGGTGCTTTAGTTACTACCACCACGTTCAGGTCGTCATGTAGCCATTCCAGCAGCCGGATGGCGAACTCGTGCGCGTCGTGCATGCGCATGCCGCTGAATTCCGTGCGGCGCGCGCACAGCTCTGCTCGGAGCCGGTGTGGTGAAACGAACAGGAACTTTCGCGACCACACGATGCCCAGAAGCAGTGCCTTTGCCAACTTGCCGTGACTTGGCGAGTGGTTATTGATGTCGTGGAGCAATTCGCCATCTGTATGGGTGACGAGGTCTCGTGTATGCGCTAAGACCTGAATAATGACATTCATATAGCAAGTGTTACCAAGATTTGCAAGACCAGTAGCACCGGCAGGAAGAGATCAAGCTGGACATTCGTTGGCAAAGTACTGATGAGCCCAAGAAGGTATTTTCACCCACCGTTGGAAGTCATCTCGTTTCTCAAAGCTCCCAGACATGCCTGTTCTAACCCCGATGAGTAGTGGCGTATTATTGTCATTGTACTCTGACTTGCCGATATCGCAGCTGTCGCTAACCGGCATACCACTGCTGATAGTGCTGCTGCCGCCCATCGGGTTTACGGTCTCGCGGTGACAGCTTAACGGCTCGCCGGTCTCGTTGTCTTCGCCCAACGGTGGTAAACCGTTGCCATCAGCCGCTACTCCGAGGAGAACTGAGGCTGCGTCCCGCGCACAATGGCCATAGAGCAACGTTGAAGCAGCCAATCCATTTCCAGAGGGTCGCCCGTCACAGCTGTTAATTTGGCGGCCAGCTCCTTCAGCAGCGATCGGGTGGAAGGTCTGCAGGCTCCAGTGGTTTCGAAGGCTACAGGAGCGAAGAAGAAGCGGTCGGCCAATCCAGTGTACTTCAAGACGCTTGACCTTTTCTGCTTCCTCAGCAGCCACTCCAGCTTCCACGGAAGCCGCCAGAACACGTGAGCTTGCGAAGCTGTTGACGCACGTGGCATCCCATACAAGGCATCGCCATGTGAAAATGGGTACAGCGATATTCCATCGGGCCGCTTGCCATCACCCCGGTCGAGGTCTTGGGGCTCCAGGAGAGCGTGGACGCCGGCAGACTGCAGGGCCCGCCTGACAATGCCATTCAGCGCTGTGTGCCGTGGTAGTCTACCTGCACTAAAACGGCATGTCAGGACATGACAACCTTTACTGCCTGCCGACGTTCCGCACCTACAGAGGTACTGACTGGAAACTTCGGCACCAACTCTCAGGGCGACGGCGATGCGGACGGTCTGATTGTCAAGGTGGGTGCCGAGACTCGCAGAGGGCAGTGCTCGTAGCCATGCGCCGCTCTCAGAAGTAGCTGCACCTAGGAGCCGGGCTCTGCCAAACTGGTTGGAGTTCAGTAGTAAGAGCTCACTCTTGCATTCCGCTAGAGGAGAGTCCCGGAGCCTCTGCAAATTGCAAGCTTCGTCCTTGGGAACTTCCTTATCACCGACCATCTTTTGCCACTCGGAAACGGCTTTCTCAAGCTCGTCGGAGACCAGTCCGCCGAAGGAAGGAGACAGTAAGCGGGACAGCAGCTGACTGCAGCGTTGGACAGAAGAAATAAAGCTCGGAAGAGCAACGTCTGCTGTCCGTCGAAGACCGAGCCCGCCGACTCTAGTGGGTAGCACAGCCTGTTCCCAACTTGACTCTTCGAATCGGACGTTCAGCAGGTCCGTGACACCCTGCTTCAGAACGCTGTCGAGTTCAGCCAGTATGTCCTCTTGTTAATAGATTGGGGCAGCCCTCAGCAAATACTGCCCAGTCTCGGCAGCCAAATTGAGCTTTTAAGGAGAAACAACGCTGTATGCGCGTCCATGTGACTGAGACGGGTTATCATCCGTTCCAGATCTTCTTTCTTCTCCGCCAGAACACTTTACGCTGCTGCTTCCGATAGAGGTGCACCTAATAGAGTCTGGCGGGCCTCTGGCAGGGCTGAAGCTCCTGGGAGAAGCTGTTGCACCTTAGCAACGTTCAGGGCTCCTCCGGCGCTGACCGGGGTGATGATCTCACATTTGTCGGGGTTTATCATGAGACCGATTTCGGCCACGGCCGGGATAATCTTTTCAAGGCTAACGCATACCTCGTCTGCCTGTCCACCCAATGTTCCATCGTCTAAAAACCAGACATTCAGCGCTGTCGTGATGGTGCTTACCACTTACCATAGGATGTATTGCCAATGAAAAGACTGCCGGACCGGCCGGATCCCCCTGTTGGAGCCCAGTAGCCGACTCGATTTGAGAAATTCCGTGGTAGAGCGGCGAGGGCTCGGAGTATGCTTGCCACATCAGGGGGTAGAGGGAAGGGGCGTGTGCTCGCACTTGCCGAATAAAGGTATCCCGACGCACACTGTTAAAAGCATTTCACATGTCGACCTTGAGAATTACTTGATCCTGACTGAGAGCTTGTGCATATTGACGTGTGGCGTTAGCTGCCGCTTCGCATCCTCCAGGCGTGCCATACTCTAGTTGCACCGGTCGGAAAACATCACCTAGTTCGCTACCAAGCGGTCGCAGTGCTACCTTGGTTGCTAGTCTTATGTACGTAGAGCCGATGGCGATAAGCCTTATTCCGCCGTCCGGCTTCCTTAAAGCCATTAGTGATGCAGCATAGAAGGAATCACGAACCTTGAGCGGAATTTTGCCTTGAAGTGCGAGATTAACAAGTCGGGTAAGTTCAGCGATAAGCCTCGTGCCAGCTTCGCCTGAAGATTGGCCGGTCAAATATTTAAAGTCGCATAAGTTTCATTCAGCACCCATGCATGAGTGGGTGCTGAATTAAGCACTTGAGCCTGGCAGAAAGGCTGTTTTAACTGTTTTAAACAAAGAGACTGGAAGGCTCACTATTGCATTTATAATATATATACATATATATATATATATATATATATATATATATATATATATATATATATATATATATATATATATATATATATATATATATATATATATATATATATATATATATATATATATATATATATATATATATATATATATATATATATATATATATATATATATATATATATATATATATATATATATATATATATATATATATATATATATATATATATATATATATATATATATATATATATATATATATATATATATATATATATATATATATATATATATATATATATATATATATATATATATATATATATATATATATATATATATATATATATATATATATATATATATATATATATATATATATATATATATATATATATATATATATATATATATATATATATATATATATATATATATATATATATATATATATTATATATATATATATATATATATATATATATATATATATATATATATATATATATATATATATATATATATATATATATATATATATATATATATATATATATATATATATATATATATATATATATATATATATATATATATATATATATATATATATATATATATATATATATATATATATATATATATATATATATATATATATATATATATATATATATATATATATATATATATATATATATATATATATATATATATATATATATATATATATATATATATATATATATATATATATATATATATATATATATATATATATATATATATATATATATATATATATATATATATATATATATATATATATATATATATATATATATATATATATATATATATATATATATATATATATATATATATATATATATATATATATATATATATATATATATATATATATATATATATATATATATATATATATATATATATATATATATTCTATATCTATATCTATATCTATATCTATATCTATATCTATATCTATATCTATATCTATATCTATATCTATATCTATATCTATATCTATATCTATATCTATATCTATATCTATATCTATATCTATATCTATATCTATATCTATATCTATATCTATATCTATATCTATATCTATATCTATATCTATATCTATATCTATATCTATATCTATATCTATATCTATATCTATATCTATATCTATATCTATATCTATATCTATATCTATATCTATATCTATATCTATATCTATATCTATATCTATATCTATATCTATATCTATATCTATATCTATATCTATATCTATATCTATATCTATATCTATATCTATATCTATATAT
>JAXIVJ010012586.1:5000-35000 GCA_036785665.1 Chirona hameri
CATACATACATACATACATACATACATACATACATACATACATACATACATACATACATACATACATACATACATACATACATACATACATACATACATACATACATACATACATACATACATACATACATACATACATACATACATACATACATACATACATACATACATACATACATACATACATACATACATACATACATACATACATACATACATACATACATACATACATACATTCATACATACATACATACATACATACATACATACATACATACATACATACATACATATGTATGTATGTGTATATGTATATGTATATGTATATGTATATGTATATGTATATATATGTATATATATGTATATATATGTATATATATATATATATATATATATATATATATATATATATATATATATATATATATATATATATATATATATATATATATATATATATATATATATATATATATATATATATATATATATATATATATATATATATATATATATGTATGTATGTATGTATGTATGTATGTATGTATGTATGTATGTATGTATGTATGTATGTATGTATGTATGTATGTATGTATGTATGTATGTATGTATGTATGTATGTATGTATGTATGTATGTATGTATGTATGTATGTATGTATGTATGTATGTATGTATGTATGTATGTATGTATGTATGTATGTATGTATGTATGTATGTATGTATGTATGTATGTATGTATGTATGTATGTATGTATGTATGTATGTATGTATGTATGTATGTATGTATGTATGTATGTATGTATGTATGTATGTATGTATGTATGTATGTATGTGTATGTATGTATGTATGTATGTATGTATGTATGTATGTATGTATGTATGTATGTATGTATGTATGTATGTATGTATGTATGTATGTATGTATGTATGTATGTATGTATGTATGTATGTATGTATGTATGTATGTATGTATGTATGTATGTATGTATGTATGTATGTATGTATGTATGTATGTATGTATGTATGTATGTATGTATGTATGTATGTATGTATGTATGTATGTATGTATGTATGTATGTATGTATGTATGTATGTATGTATGTATGTATGTATGTATGTATGTATGTATGTATGTATGTATGTATGTATGTATGTATGTATGTATGTATGTATGTATGTATGTATGTATGTATGTATGTATGTATGTATGTATGTATGTATGTATGTATGTATGTATGTATGTATGTATGTATGTATGTATGTATGTATGTATGTATGTATGTATGTATGTATGTATGTATGTATGTATGTATGTATGTATGTATGTATGTATGTATGTATGTATGTATGTATGTATGTATGTATGTATGTATGTATGTATGTATGTATGTATGTATGTATGTATGTATGTATGTATGTATGTATGTATGTATGTATGTATGTATGTATGTATGTATGTATGTATGTATGTATGTATGTATGTATGTATGTATGTATGTATGTATGTATGTATGTATGTATGTATGTATGTATGTATGTATGTATGTATGTATGTATGTATGTATGTATGTATGTATGTATGTATGTATGTATGTATGTATGTATGTATGTATGTATGTATGTATGTATGTATGTATGTATGTATGTATGTATGTATGTATGTATGTATGTATGTATGTATGTATGTATGTATGTATGTATGTATGTATGTATGTATGTATGTATGTATGTATGTATGTATGTATGTATGTATGTATGTATGTATGTATGTATGTATGTATGTATGTATGTATGTATGTATGTATGTATGTATGTATGTATGTATGTATGTATGTATGTATGTATGTATGTATGTATGTATGTATGTATGTATGTATGTATGTATGTATGTATGTATGTATGTATGTATGTATGTATGTATGTATGTATGTATGTATGTATGTATGTATGTATGTATGTATGTATGTATGTATGTATGTATGTATGTATGTATGTATGTATGTATGTATGTATGTATGTATGTATGTATGTATGTATGTATGTATGTATGTATGTATGTATGTATGTATGTATGTATGTATGTATGTATGTATGTATGTATGTATGTATGTATGTATGTATGTATGTATGTATGTATGTATGTATGTATGTATGTATGTATGTATGTATGTATGTATGTATGTATGTATGTATGTATGTATGTATGTATGTATGTATGTATGTATGTATGTATGTATGTATGTATGTATGTATGTATGTATGTATGTATGTATGTATGTATGTATGTATGTATGTATGTATGTATGTATGTATGTATGTATGTATGTATGTATGTATGTATGTATGTATGTATGTATGTATGTATGTATGTATGTATGTATGTATGTATGTATGTATGTATGTATGTATGTATGTATGTATGTATGTATGTATGTATGTATGTATGTATGTATGTATGTATGTATGTATGTATGTATGTATGTATGTATGTATGTATGTATGTATGTATGTATGTATGTATGTATGTATGTATGTATGTATGTATGTATGTATGTATGTATGTATGTATGTATGTATGTATGTATGTATGTATGTATGTATGTATGTATGTATGTATGTATGTATGTATGTATGTATGTATGTATGTATGTATGTATGTATGTATGTATGTATGTATGTATGTATGTATGTATGTATGTATGTATGTATGTATGTATGTATGTATGTATGTATGTATGTATGTATGTATGTATGTATGTATGTATGTATGTATGTATGTATGTATGTATGTATGTATGTATGTATGTATGTATGTATGTATGTATGTATGTATGTATGTATGTATGTATGTATGTATGTATGTATGTATGTATGTATGTATGTATGTATGTATGTATGTATGTATGTATGTATGTATGTATGTATGTATGTATGTATGTATGTATGTATGTATGTATGTATGTATGTATGTATGTATGTATGTATGTATGTATGTATGTATGTATGTATGTATGTATGTATGTATGTATGTATGTATGTATGTATGTATGTATGTATGTATGTATGTATGTATGTATGTATGTATGTATGTATGTATGTATGTATGTATGTATGTATGTATGTATGTATGTATGTATGTATGTATGTATGTATGTATGTATGTATGTATGTATGTATGTATGTATGTATGTATGTATGTATGTATGTATGTATGTATGTATGTATGTATGTATGTATGTATGTATGTATGTATGTATGTATGTATGTATGTATGTATGTATGTATGTATGTATGTATGTATGTATGTATGTATGTATGTATGTATGTATGTATGTATGTATGTATGTATGTATGTATGTATGTATGTATGTATGTATGTATGTATGTATGTATGTATGTATGTATGTATGTATGTATGTATGTATGTATGTATGTATGTATGTATGTATGTATGTATGTATGTATGTATGTATGTATGTATGTATGTATGTATGTATGTATGTATGTATGTATGTATGTATGTATGTATGTATGTATGTATGTATGTATGTATGTATGTATGTATGTATGTATGTATGTATGTATGTATGTATGTATGTATGTATGTATGTATGTATGTATGTATGTATGTATGTATGTATGTATGTATGTATGTATGTATGTATGTATGTATGTATGTATGTATGTATGTATGTATGTATGTATGTATGTATGTATGTATGTATGTATGTATGTATGTATGTATGTATGTATGTATGTATGTATGTATGTATGTATGTATGTATGTATGTATGTATGTATGTATGTATGTATGTATGTATGTATGTATGTATGTATGTATGTATGTATGTATGTATGTATGTATGTATGTATGTATGTATGTATGTATGTATGTATGTATGTATGTATGTATGTATGTATGTATGTATGTATGTATGTATGTATGTATGTATGTATGTATGTATGTATGTATGTATGTATGTATGTATGTATGTATGTATGTATGTATGTATGTATGTATGTATGTATGTATGTATGTATGTATGTATGTATGTATGTATGTATGTATGTATGTATGTATGTATGTATGTATGTATGTATGTATGTATGTATGTATGTATGTATGTATGTATGTATGTATGTATGTATGTATGTATGTATGTATGTATGTATGTATGTATGTATGTATGTATGTATGTATGTATGTATGTATGTATGTATGTATGTATGTATGTATGTATGTATGTATGTATGTATGTATGTATGTATGTATGTATGTATGTATGTATGTATGTATGTATGTATGTATGTATGTATGTATGTATGTATGTATGTATGTATGTATGTATGTATGTATGTATGTATGTATGTATGTATGTATGTATGTATGTATGTATGTATGTATGTATGTATGTATGTATGTATGTATGTATGTATGTATGTATGTATGTATGTATGTATGTATGTATGTATGTATGTATGTATGTATGTATGTATGTATGTATGTATGTATGTATGTATGTATGTATGTATGTATGTATGTATGTATGTATGTATGTATGTATGTATGTATGTATGTATGTATGTATGTATGTATGTATGTATGTATGTATGTATATTATATATATATATATATATATATATATATATATATATATATATATATATATATATATATATATATATATATATATATATATATATATATATATATATATATATATATATATATATATATATATATATATATATATATATATATATTTATATTTATATATATATATATATATATATATATATATATATATATATATATATATATATATATATATATATATATATATATATATATATATCTGGTGACATAAAGCTTCCCTATGACTCCAGACCAACAACGGTGATAGTAACCTTGAACCTTGATGTTATTGCCCGGCCGCGACGGTGACGCCAGCCCTTTTTTACATAGCCTTGCGCCAGCCCCACCGTTTCCGACGATAGGTCCCACATATTCGGAACATGTGCTCGCCCGTTAGTTTCGTTTCCTCGCAAATCTGCCGTTCCACAAATCTTACTAGATTTAGTTTCGAAGACAATACATATATATAGCACATCCATGACAATCAGCTATCATAAATCAGATGCGTAGTATTGGAACGGTTTTGGAGGCAACATCGATTACCCGTTGACATGACTTAGCTTGAGCTACCAGTGCCTACTTCAACTTTGACCTTCAGAATGAGGAAGCTTATTGATGTAAATCTGCTAGCGAAGGTACAATTTTCATGAATTTACCTCTTCAATATGTTTCCTTGGAACGTGTAAAAATGTCAGCAACAGTTTCAGTTTGACCTGAGTCTGCAAGTCGACAAAACATTCTCGAATATTTCTGAGCACTGCCGAATTAAGTTGAGAGCAGATTGACCCGCCAATCCAAGTGTCGTTGGATGTTCCCAACTTATTGTGAAGCCACAATGAAGTATCGCTATCCTTCACATTTGACATTTCGGCTTAAAACTATCGCGTGAACCACGATTACTGAACTGGAACACTTTCGAGTGACCACGCGTGACCAACGTCTTCGAATTCGGCGCCGATTCCAAAGATAAACAAATCGGCTAGACGGCATTTCTCTTCAGTTATGCACCCCAAAAAGCACAAAGTTAAAGCCTCAACTTATCGGATTTCGAAAACCGGCTACACACCGCAACAATAAAATTGGAACCTGGGAGGAGAAATGTCGTTCGATAACTCTGATCATCGTTTCCAGACACTAGGCGAAAGGTATAGACATATGCGGATATTTGCTGTTCTTTGAGGCGTTCATAAAAGAACGAGTTCGGCTTTCTAAACGTCGAATACCTTTCGGTGGTGGCGGTATTGGGACGTAACGACGACGCCACTGTCATTTGTCGCCAAAGTCTCTCGCTCTGACCCAAGCGGGGAAACCGAATGACCTCGACAGTAGCCAGACTCGAACCCGAAATCCATGAATTCGCGATCCCAACGCTCTATATAGCAACTGAGCCATCTAGAGCTGCCACTTTTCAGGCCTGTGACTACCCGCGCCGCGCCGCAAACACTGTTCAACTACCCACCACTATCCACGTGCTCAAATAAGCTGTCAACTACCCACAACTACCCTCAACATAAATTGCACTATTTTGGAATTGAAGAAAATTAAAGGAAATAGTTCACCTTCAACATGGGATTTTGAACTAAAATAGCAGTTTTGTAGCCCGTGTTGAGAAATCCTTATCTGCAACTTTTCTTGGCGGAAAAGACTCTCCAGCCGAAGATATTTGACTTTTTGGCGAAGGAATACGGCACATATATGATGTACCGTACCGTCTGAGTGCCAGCACTGCATGGAGCATGCGCAGACCAATAACGCACACCATAACATTAATAATTTACGACCTTCTGTCCTGAATTGGCGCGATGTAGGACCATTTTTAAAAAGAAAAAAAGAAAAAAAGAAAAAACCTTTAAATTATGCAAATGCATGCATTAAACTTGAATGATATTGCTGAAATGAAAGCGCAGTCACTGAAATAAGGTGTACAACTTTCCTTTTTTGAAAATGTGAAAATTCAGCTACCCGCCAACTACCCACTTCAGCCAAATGATTGCTTGTGAGATGTGCTACCCACAACTACCCACGTGGGTAGTAACTACCCACGTCTCGTGGGTAAGCGGGTAGAAAAGTGGCACCTCTACTCCGGACCCCTGATACCGTTTGATGGAGCGGATCTTGAAAACTAGATTATTTAGTAAGTAACATCAAACACAGTGTGGGTCAAATTTGGCGAGGGTTATCGAAATTGTATTTGGCCTATCTTGGCCGCCATGCCTAAATGCTATATATGGGCCCCGTCACTGACTCCAACGTTCTTATTGGAAATGACTGAGATAGTCGAGCAATTATACAATACAATTATAATACACATAATGGTATAATGATGTGCTGTATTGAAATATGTG
Organism: Chirona hameri; assembly: GCA_036785665.1. Taxonomy (NCBI): domain Eukaryota; kingdom Metazoa; phylum Arthropoda; class Thecostraca; order Balanomorpha; family Balanidae; genus Chirona; species Chirona hameri. Next base: position 11,986 of record JAXIVJ010012586.1, read on the forward strand.
CAATATAAAACATGTTTAGCAGCAAACCAAAGTATGGGAAGCGTATATCAGTACCCCAATCCCCACAACAGTTATAATGAATATGCATCGGAAGATTTCGATTATTTCGGGATGATCGGCAAATAATTTGGTCGGCGGCCATCTCCCTTTTGCCGCAATTACAGGGATTGAGTGACGGGCACCGCCGCCTTGCCAAAGAGCAGAACACCAACAACCTCTTTAAAGGAAATAGTTCATCTTCAACATTATTTTTGAACTGAAATAGCAGTTTTGTAGCCCGGGTTGGGAAACCCCTATCTGCAAGTTTTCTTCACTGAAAAGACTCTCCAGCCGAATATATTTGAGTTTTTGGCGAAGGAATGCGGTGCTGGCGAAAGAATGTTGTACTGGTTCTAGCCCGGGCAGAGGCTATACCGTCAGCCAATCAGCTTGCAGCTGGTGCTAGTAAGCGAATTGCCGGCCGCCGGTTGGCACTTCTCCAATACGAGTCTATCTTTACGCGACTACTTTCGAATCTGATTGGCTGAACCATTGTTTACATTCGCGTGACGTCAGGACTCTGACTCAGAGAGTATGCATATAGTTTTGATAAACAATACAAATTTACGGCCTTCTGTCCTGAATCGGCGCGATATAAGGCCATTTTTGAGAATATGCAAATAAATTGTATTAAACAATGTGATAAACATCGTGTTGGGTAAACAATTTCCAAAGTGAACTATTTCCTAAGTCCTTTGGCGTCCCAATATCTGTCTGCATGTCCTCCATACGCGTGATATTCTGGGTTTATGGGCGCGCCGGCCATGGGCGTAACCACCTTCCGAAAGTAGGAGGGGGAGGGGCGGAGGCACTTTGAAGTAGATTCTTTCCATGCAACGCCCAATAAGGTGTAATGTTAAATCCGAAAATGTTGCGGAAACGCGCTCCCCCCGTCCCCAGGTGGTTGTTACGCCTATGGCGCCGACTTCCCTGGTCCTTTGGCGTCCCAATATTCGCATGAGGTTCACATATAGCTCACCAAGGCCAAGCTGATAACATTTTGCTTGAAGCCATAAAAGCCTTTCGCCACAATGGGAAGGAGTACATTCCAACAGCACGCTAAACAAATAGTTCACCTTCAACATGGGGTTTTGAACGGAGATAGCATTTTGTAGCCCGTGTTGGGAAACCCCTTTCAGCAAGTTTTCTTGACTGAAAACTCCAGCCGAATATATTTGATTGTTTTTGGCGAAGGAATGCGGTGCTTACCGTCTTACGAAAGAACGCGGTGCTTACGATAGCCTGGGCAGAGGCTATACAATCGCCGATCAACTTGCAGCTGGAGTTGGACGTCTTATACTGTGCTAGCTAGCGAACTCTCTAATGCGAGTCTATCCTTACGAGACTTCTTTCGAATCTGATTGGCTGAGCCATTTTTTCTTCTCATTCGCGTGACGTGACTCCGTGAGGACCCTGACTCAGAGAGTATGTATATAGTTTCGATACAATTAATAATTTACGACCTTCTGTCCTGCATCAGCGCGATGTCTGGCCATTTTTGACAATATACAAATACATTGTATTTAACAATATAATAAAATCGTGTTTGGAAAACAAATCCAAGGTGAACTATTTCTTTTAAGCCCCATTCATTACGATACATGCATGACAGGGGCGATGAAGACCCGCACTATGCATTGCAAGTGTAGCGTGCCTCGTCTTCGATAGCTGATACATGGGCGTATTTTCCTTTGTTCTTTGTATCATTCACGCACATAAAACTTAGAAAGCGAGGCACTATCTAAAAACCACAAGCGATAAATTGATACATATATTAGTACACTATTTTCCAAACCAAACCCTTATAACTATATATTATCCTTCGGAGACACGTGCAATTTCCAGCCCAGGCTCAATTAACACAAATCGTCGCTGAGATTTCAACAGAGAGCGTACAGTCTGCACGCTGCTTTTTTCATTATCACGAGCAGACGTCCACCAGCGACGCAGAATATAGCTCTGCCTGTTCTGGGGCGGGAGGGGCAGTGGGGGCAAGTGACGTCACTCGCAGACACCTTGTTACTCTCAGTAGCCGCAACGGGAGACCTATCTCATCTCATCTCAGCACAGCCATTCACGCCGGTAGCCACGCCCCATCCCGTAGCCAGACAACGGAACATCTACAGAGAAGCACACCACACCGCTAAGGCACTTTCTGTCACTGTCGTCCGGTAGCCACGCTGCCGGTCCGCCGCCGCCGCCGCCGCCGCCGGCACTGCAGTGCGGGGCCGGGCCGCAGTTTGCCTGAGATGAGCCAGCCGGGGCCCGCCGGTCCGCTGTCCCCGTCTGCTGCCGCCCGGTTCAGGTGTCAGCACCGCTGTCGTTGGCGAACGGCACGTCTAGGACGGTGCCCAGGGCTGGAGCCGGAGCCGGAGCCGGGGCGGGGCAGTCCGCCTCCGAACCTGCGGGTCACAGGACACACCAACTGGCTATCAGCCGACCACGTCAGGCGGACGGTGAGCAGACTGGCAGCCAGATGCACACGGACGCGGTCACACTGCAGGTACACACTAATGTCGACCGTAGGCCGTAGGACAGCACACGGACGCGGTCACACTGCAGGTACACACTAATGTCGACCGTAGGCCGTAGGACATCACACGGACGCGGTCACACTGCAGGTACACACTAATGTCGACCGTAGGCCGTAGGACATCACACGGACGCGGTCACACTGCAGGTACACAGTCACACTGCTGTCGACCGTAGGCCGTAAGACCTCACACGGACGCGTTGACACTGCAGGTACACACTGCTGTCGACCGTAGGCCGTAGGCAGGACGAGTTACAGCCACTGCTGACAGTGTACAAACGACCAGAACACAACGCCATAATCAGGGGTTATCATTAATAATACTATCAGGAATACTGAACAAATAATTTTTAATTTGCGATAGTCAATATCAAAGTGGTCTGTCAAACATCATCGCAACGACATAAATCATAGGTCGAACGTAATCACCAAGCCAGTTTGATCGAATAAAAACAAGACGAGATGGGTTAAGGAATTTGTCAGCGAAAGCTCTCTTATCTCTTAGATCTCCAGGAAGCCCGACCTATCTAGCACACATGAGAATCTTACCAGATTCTTGGAATACATGTCACCTGATCACATCAGTGACTGGACTGACCTCAGGTTAGGACCAAGACTTTCCGGTGCAGTAAATGGACAGTACCTTGCGTTTGATGTTCTGCTCGCTGACTGGAGGACGTCCGGTCGTCTGCGGCGCGACCCACCGACAGCAGAGTCGCCGCTTCACCCGGGTCGGCGGCAGCCGCGGCGGTCAACGACGCACCTTTCGACAGTTCTGCCTGCTCTGCCGCTGGGTCTGCCGCTGGCGCCACCGGCTCTGGCTGCAGCTCCGGCTGCTCCGCTGCTGACCCCGGCTGCTCCGCTGCTGACCCCGGCTGCTCCGCTGCTGATCCCGGCTGCTCCGCTGCTGACCCCGGCTGCTCCGCTGCTGACCCCGGCTGCTCCGCTGCTGACCCCGGCTGCCCCGCTGCTGACCCCGGCTGCTCCGTGGTTGGCTCCACCTGCAACTCCGCCTGCAGGTCCGCTTGCTCCGCCTGCAGGTCCGCTTGCTCCGCCTGCAGGTCCGTCTGCAGGTCCGTCTGCAGGTCCGCCTGCAGGTCCGCCTGCAGGTCCGCCTGCAGGTCCGCCTGCAGGTCCGTCTGCAGATCCGCCTGCAGATCCGCCTGCAGGTCCGCCTGCAGGTCTGCTTGCTCCGTCGCTGGCACCGGCTGGTCCGTCTCTGGCTCTTCCAGGCCCTTTGCTGTCCCAGTCTGATCGCGGGCCGGCTCTCGCTGGCCGCCCGGCTCCGAGGACAGCTCGCCGGAGCGGCTGTCCGGCCGGGCGACCCCCGGCGTCGGGTGACCAGCCGCACGCTCCCCCTCCGTCTCACTCTCGCTCGTCTCTGCAGCAGGACAGCAGGACAGGGTTGGTGGGTCGGCAGCTGAACAGGTAACGCGTGTAAGCAATAGGCAAGCGACATCAGCTCTACAATCAGTCCACTCTTTATGGTGTAAACCATCTCACGTTCAGTTTAGGTCAGTTTGTGAGCGCGCGCGTACGTACGTGAATGTGAGTGAGTGCGTGCGTGCGTGCGTGCGTGCGTGCGTGTGTGTGGGGGCGCGCGCCAGTCTTACCAGTGGTGTCCGACTCCACCATGCTCTCGCCAGAGGTGGGCGCCGCCGGCAGCCGCGGCGCCGACGGCCGCTGCTTTCGGGCCGGGTTCCACGCGTAACAGTAGCTGCACCGAAACGCTGCCGACGCACAGACGAGCACAGCGTCAGACTCTGAATGACAGGCTGCTCGGCACTAGCTGTTCACCCTCCAACGAGGCAGCAATGGTGCGCACACACTGCATCGCCCGAGTTTTAGTCATCCTTCAGGACGTAATAAGACCACAATAGAAGATATCTACCGTTTACACGGAATCGAAATCCGCAGTCCGGGCCGATCGGGCCGGGACTCGGGCTGTCGGGGCCCACGTAGTGATGGGGACTGAGGGCTGATGGCTGAGGACTGAGCTATGAGGGCTGAGGAGGACTGAGGACTGAGGGCTGGGCACTGAGGGATGGGGACTGAGGGCTGGTGGACTGAGGGCTGGGGACTGAGGGCTGGGGACTGGGGACTGAGGGCTGGGGACTGAGGGCTGGGGACTGAGGGCTGGGGACTGAGGGCTGGTGACCGGGGACTGAGGGCTGGTGACCGGGGACTGAGGGCTGGTGACCGGGGACTGAGGGCTGGGGACTGAGGGCTGGGGACAGGGCTGGTGACCGGGGACTGAGGGCTGGGGACTGAGGGCTGGAGACTGAGGGCTGGGGACTGAGGGCTGGTGACCGGGGACTGAGGGATGGGGACTGAGGGCTGGCGACTGAGGGATGGGGACTGATGGCTGGGGACTGAGGGCTGGTGACCGGGGACTAAGGGCTGGGGACTGATGGACTGAGGGCTGGGGACTGAGGGCTGGGGACTGAGGGCTGGGGACTGAGGGCTGGTGGACTGAGGGCTGGGGGCTGGGGACCGGGGACTGAGGGCTGGTGACCGGGGACTGAGGGCTGGTGACCGGGGACTGAGGGCTGGTGACCGGGGACTGAGGGCTGGTGACCGGGGACTGAGGGCTGAGGACTGAGGGCTGGGGACTGAGGGCTGGGGACTGAGGGCTGGGGACTGATGGCTGGGAACTGAGGGTTGGTGACCGGGGACTGAGGGATGGGGACTGAGGGCTGGGGACTGAGGGCTGGGGACTGAGGGCTGGGGACTGAGGGCTGGGGACTGAGGGCTGGGGACTGAGGGCTGGGGACTGAGGGCTGGGGACTGAGGGCTGGGGACTGAGGGCTGGGGGCTGAGGGCTGGTGACCGGGGACTGAGGGCTGGGGACTGAGGGCTGGTGACCGGGGACTGAGGGCTGGGGACTGAGGGCTGGTGGACTGAGGGCTGGGGACTGATGGCTGGGAACTGAGGGTTGGTGACCGGGGACTGAGGGATGGGGACTGAGGGCTGGGGACTGAGGGCTGGGGACTGAGGGCTGGTGACCGGGGACTGAGGGATGGGGACTGAGGGCTGGTGGACTGAGGGCTGATGGACTGAGGGCTGATGGACTGAGGGCTGGTGACCGGGGACTGAGGGATGGGGACCGAGGGCTGGTGGACTGAGGGCTGATGGACTGAGGGCTGGTGACCGGGGACTGAGGGATGGGGACTGAGGGCTGGTGGACTGAGGGCTGATGGACTGAGGGCTGGTGACCGGGGACTGAGGGCTGGGGACTGAGGGCTGGGGACTGAGGGCTGGTGACCGGGGACTGAGGGCTGGGGACTGAGGGCTGGGGACTGAGGGCTGGGGACTGAGGGCTGGGGACTGAGGGCTGGGGACTGAGGGCTGAGGACTGAAGGCTGGGGACTGAGGGCTGGGGACTGAGGGCTGGGGACTGAGGGCTGGTGACCGGGGACTGAGGGCTGGGGACTGAGGGCTGGGGACTGAGGGCTGGGGACTGAGGGCTGGTGACTGAGGGCTGGTGACCAGGGACTGAGGGCTGGGGACTGAGGGCTGGGGACTGAGGGCTGGTGACCGGGGACTGAGGGATGGGGACTGAGGGCTGGGGCTGAGGGCTGGGGACTGAGGGCTGGGGACTGAGGGCTGGGGACTGAGGGCTGGTGACCGGGGACTGAGTGTTGGTGGACTGAGTTGGGCGGGGTCGTGGTCGACTCACCGAGGTACTCGAACTCCTCCTTGAGCGCCATGCCGTTGTGGCTCTGACACTGGCAGCAGATAAGCGCGTAACGGTTGGCCGGTCCGTCACCAACCACGTAGTCGATCATGCGATCCATGATGCCTCGCTCGCGCGGCAGCACGGGACGCGGCAGCGGCGGCCCGGCGCGCGGCCCTGCAGCGAACACACAGCACACCCCCACACACACACACACAACACACAACACACACACACACACACACACACACACACACCGGCACACAGTCAGGCACACGCCACAAACACGCACAACACTGACACCACGTCTGTATTCACACACAATCTGTAGATTGAACAGGCATCACAACGCAGCTAATTGTGTACAACCAACATGCCACTGGCGTCAAACTTCCAAATGTGTCTGACGGAACCTTTTGATACTCGATCCCAGGGCAACTTTCCTCAGTTCACACACATTTCTGGACGTGCCGCCTCTCTAAGACGCCTCCGAGGGACTCACCGCCGGGCTGTGCGGGCTGTGCCTGCAGCATACGGCCGGGAACCCCCGGCATCGGCGACTGTACCACCTGGCCAGTGTACCGTCCGGAGCCTGGCGGCCAGGGGAGACGGGTCTGTGATGCCACTGTTCACACGGCACACAGTCACCGCCCAGTCACTGTTCAGTCACAGATCACAGTCACTGTTCAGTCACAGATCACAGTCACTGTTCAGTCACAGATCACAGTCACTGTTCAATCACAGATCACAGCTGCTGCTGTATCACCGGCCACTGCGATCACAGCTGCTGGTGTATCACCGGCCACTGCGATTACAGCTGCTGCTGTATCACCGGCCACTGCGATCACAGCTGCTACTGTATCACCGGCCACTGCGATCACAGCTGCTGGTGTATCACCGGCCACTGCGATTACAGCTGCTGCTGTATCACCGGCCACTGCGATCACAGCTGCTACTGTATCACCGGCCACTGCGATCACAGCTGCTACTGTATCACCGGCCACTGCGATCACAGCTGCTGGTGTATCACCGGCCACTGCGATCACAGCTGCTGCTGTATCACCGGCCACTGCGATCACAGCTGCTGCTGTACCACCGGCCACTGCGATCACAGCTGCTGCTGTATCACCGGCCACTGCAATCACAGCTGCTGCTGTACCACCGGCCACTGCGATCACAGCTGCTGCTGTATCACTGGCCACTGCGATCACAGCTGCTGCTGTATCACCGGTCACTGCGATCACAGCTGCTGGTGTATCACCGGCCACTGCGATCACAGCTGCTGCTGCTGTATCACCGGCCACTGCGATCACAGCTGCTGCTGCTGTATCACCGGCCACTGCGATCACAGCTGCTGCTGCTGTATCACCGGCCACTGCGATCACAGCTGCTGGTGTATCACCGGCCACTGCGATCACAGCTGCTGCTGTATCACCGGCCACTGCGATCACAGCTGCTGCTGTATCACCGGCCACTGCAGACAGTCGGTAGTATACTTGTGAGGAGACCAATATATTTTAGCATTACATTTTGATCTAGTTATGGTAAGAAAAAAACACACATTTTACTGACATCGAGAGTTCATCGCTTCTCCAACACCACAGGCTACAGGGTCCCGACTGGGACCTGGCAGCGGCCTGCACTGTGCACAGGGTACACCCACTGACCTGGCAGCGGCCTGCACTGTGCACAGGGTACACCCACTGACCTGGCAGCGGCCTGCACTGTGCACAGGGTACACCCACTGACCTGGCAGCGGCCTGCACTGTGCACAGGGCACACCCACTGACCTGGCAGCGGCCTGCACTGTGCACAGGGTACACCCACTGACCTGGCAGCGGCCTGCACTGTGCACAGGGCACACCCACTGACCTGGCAGCGGCCTGCACTGTGCACAGGGCACACCCACTGACCTGGCAGCGGCCTGCACTGTGCACAGGGTACACCCACTGACCTGGCAGCGGCCTGCACTGTGCACAGGGCACACCCACTGACCTGGCAGCGGCCTGCACTGTGCACAGGGTACACCCACTGACCTGGCAGCGGCCTGCACTGTGCACAGGGTACACCCACTGACCTGGCTGTGGCGGGGCGCGGCCCAGCGGAGTGGCCGACAGAGGAGTCCGAGCCACCATGGCGCTGGACGCCAACTGGCGCTGACGAATCGCTGCAGAAAAAAACACACACACACACAACTGAAAATACAAACTAAAATGAATGATAATTATTTATTCTTATTGTATTCAACTGCATCACCAAAGGGATGAACCCGACAGGTGAAGTCAAATAGATAAAAACGTTAACTACTTGTGGTGTATATACACCACAAAAAAAGTTATGAATGGACGAATGAATGAATGAGAGGGACGAATGAATGAATGAGAGGGAAATTCAAAATACAGTTGCATACAAAAGAAAGAAAGACAACACGCATGAAGTATAAATAGCACGGAAAAGAAATACCTTAAATGTCAATATGAGGCAACAATTTGTTTCTAAGATAAGTTAAGCGACATACAGTCCTGACTCCTGACACCGCAAAACGGATGGCGAAAGTCATGGGTACGGTGGGGGGTGATGGCAATTTTAATTAACTTTTAATCATTAAATGATTCTCAAAATAATAGTAAGATGACACACTGCTCATAATTAAAAGACAGCACTATTTTAAAACAGCAACCAGATGGCGATAAGATCACTTGCCCTACCTGTCAGCAGGCATGGGCAGTGCTGGTCAGGGGGGGGGGGGGGGGGGGGGGGGGGGGAGCTGCGGGGAACACAGTGGTCAGCGCTGTACGATCGACTCACCGGCGAAGCTGCCCTGCTGATACGGAGTGCCGGCCGGCCGCAGCTGTCAACAAACAGACACACAGCTGTCAACAGACACACAGACAGCTGTCAACAAACAGACACACATACAGCTGTCAACAGACATACACACAGCTGTCAACAGACACATACAGCTGTCAACAGACATACATACAGCTGTCAACAGACATACATACAGCTGTCAACAAACATACACATACAGCTGTCAACAAACAGACACATACATCTGTCAACAAACATCCAACTGTCAACATAAGTTGTCAATATAAGCTGTCAACATAAGATGTCAACGTAAGCTGTCAATATAAGCTGTCAACAGATAAAGATGTCCACAGACAGACTAGACAGGTAAGCAGTCACAAGGCAGATACCAAACTTCAGTGAATATATCGCTCATTCCAAATGAATACTGAAAATACGCCACAAACTATAAGGGAAATTGCTATGTAGAAGTGGATAGAAAATGCCAAGAAAGGAAGGTAGTGACAATGCATCATGATTATTCAGCTCAATGAAAGACGGTGATTCCACTTGATAGAACTTCCGCACCAATTTATAAACCAAAGAGCTCGATTCCCCCTTCAAAGTAAACTCACTCTCAAGAGGCATCGTCCCATAATGTTACTCCAGACGAGTCCTATATTGTGCTATTAGCCAAGATCGCGTCTCCATCCGTGTGGCTTACCGGTGAGCGGCGCAGCTGCTCCGGTGCAAACTTCTCCAGAATCTGCTTGGCCACCTTATAAGTCTCCTTGTCTTGAACTTCTTCCAATATCGTCTCCTTCTTCTTCTTAAGTGAAGCTGATTTTAGTTCATTTTTAGATATCTTGCGTCCATAATACCACATAAGCATCCTCTTTAATAAATACACCCTGCAAAGTATTATCAATAGAAAAGATTAAGGCGTAGGAAATCAAACAATTTATCCGCGAGCAAACTCACTGTTTGTTTCTTCCAGAAATTCCTATAGAAATATCACCGCGGGAGACATCACAGGAAGCTCAAGTAGCATCAGACACCTCTGACAAAATCAAATTCAAACGGCAAAAAGAGCAGAGAAACAGTTGACAGGTCAGCTAATGGTCGTCTCACCACAGCGTCCCACACGACGTCGTCCCCTCCCGTGGCGGAGACTCACATGACGGGGAACAGGAGCAGCGGATACTCACACGGCGGGGAACAGGAGCAACAAAGGGAGACTCACACGGCGGGGAACAGACGCAGCAAAGACTCACACGGCGGGGAACAGGAGCAGCAGATACTCACACGGCGGGAAACAGGAGCAGCGGATACTCACACGGCGGGGAACAGGAGCAGCGGATACTCACACGGCGGGGAACAGGAGCAGCAGAGGGAGACTCACACGGCGGGGAACAGGAGCAGCGGATACTCACACGGCGGGGAACAGGAGCAGCAGAGGGAGACTCACACGGCGGGGAACAGGAGCAGCGGATACTCACACGGCGGGGAACAGGAGCAGCGGATACTCACACGGCGGGGAACAGGAGCAGCAGAGGGAGACTCACACGGCGGGGAACAGGAGCAGCGGATACTCACACGGCGGGGAACAGGATCAGCGGATACTCACACGGCGGGGAACAGGAGCAGCGGATACTCACACGGCGGGGAACAGGAGCAGCAGAGGGAGACTCACACGGCGGGGAACAGGAGCAGCGGATACTCACACGGCGGGGAACAGGAGCAGCGGAGACTCACACGGCGGGGAACAGACGCAGCAAAGACTCACACGGCGGGGAACAGGAGCAGCAGAGCGAGACTCACACGGCGGGGAACAGGAGCAGCGGATACTCACGCGGCGGGGAACAGGAGCAGCAGAGGGAGACTCACACGGCGGGGAACAGCAGCAGCGGATACTCACACGGCGGGGAACAGGATCAGCGGATACTCACACGGCGGGGAACAGGAGCAGCGGATACTCACACGGCGGGGAACAGGAGCAGCGGAGACTCACACGGCGGGGAACAGGCGCAGCAAATACTCACACGGCGGGGAACAGGAGCAGCAGAGGGAGACTCACACGGCGGGGAACAGGCGCAGCAAAGACTCACACGGCGGGGAACAGGAGCAGCAGAGGGAGACTCACACGGCGGGGAACAGACGCAGCAAAGACTCACACGGCGGGGAACAGGAGCAGCAGAGGGAGACTCACACGGCGGGGAACAGACGCAGCAAAGACTCACACGGCGGGGAACAGGAGCAGCAGAGGGAGACTCACACGGCGGGGAACAGGAGCAGCGGATACTCACACGGCGGAAAACAGGAGCAGCGGATACTCACGCGGCGGGGAACAGGAGCAGCAGATACTCACGCGGCGGGGAACAGGAGCAGCGGATACTCACACGGCGGGGAACAGGATCAGCGGATACTCACACGGCGGGGAACAGGAGCAGCGGATACTCACACGGCGGGGAACAGGAGCAGCGGAGACTTACACGGCGGGGAACAGGCGCAGCAAATACTCACACGGCGGGGAACAGGAGCAGCAGAGGGAGACTCACACGGCGGGGAACAGGCGCAGCAAATACTCACACGGCGGGGAACAGGAGCAGCAGAGGGAGACTCACACGGCGGGGAACAGGAGCAGCAGAGGGAGACTCACACGGCGGGGAACAGACGCAGCAAAGACTCACACGGCGGGGAACAGGAGCAGCAGAGGGAGACTCACACGGCGGGGAACAGACGCAGCAAAGACTCACGCGGCGGGGAACAGGAGCAGCGGATACTCACACGGCGGGGAACAGGAGCAGCGGATACTCACGCGGCGGGGAACAGGAGCAGCGGATACTCACGCGGCGGGGAACAGGAGCAGCGGAGGGATACTCACGCGGCGGGGAACAGGAGCAGCGGATACTCACGCGGCGGGGAACAGAAGCAGCAGAGGGAGATTCACACGGCGGGGAACAGGAGCAGCAGAGACTCACACGGCAGGGAACAGGAGCAGCAAAGGGATACTCACACGGCGGGGAACAGGAGCAACAAAGGGAGACTCACACGGCGGGGAACAGGAGCAGCAAAGGGAGACCCACACGGCGGGGAACAGGAGCAGCAAAGGGAGACTCACACGGCGGGGAACAGGAGCAGCAGAGGGAGACTCACACGGCGGAGAACAGGAGCAGCGGATGCTCACGCGGCGGGGAACAGGAGCAGCGGATACTCACACGGCGGGGAACAGGAGCAGCGGAGGGATACTCAGGCGGCGGGGAACAGGATCAGCGGAGACTCACATGGCGGGGAACAGGAGCAGCGGATACTCACACGGCGGGGAACAGGAGCAGCGGATACTCACACGGCGGGGGAACAGGAGCAACAAAGGGAGACTCACACGGCGGGGAACAGGAGCAGCAAAGGGAGACTCACACGGCGGGGAACAGGATCAGCGGATACTCACGCGGCGGAGAACAGGAGCAGCAGATACTCACGCGGCGGGGAACAGGAGCAGCGGATACTCACACGGCGGGGAACAGGAGCAGCGGAGGGATACTCAGGCGGCGGGGAACAGGATCAGCGGAGACTCATATGGCGGGGAACAGGAGCAGCGGATACTCACACGGCGGGGAACAGGAGCAGCGGATACTCACACGGCGGGGGAACAGGAGCAACAAAGGGAGACTCACACGGCGGGGAACAAGAGCAGCAAAGGGAGACTCACACGGCGGGGAACAGGATCAGCGGATACTCACACGGCGGGGAACAGGAGCAGCGGATACTCACACGGCGGGGAACAGGAGCAGCGGATACTCACACGGCGGGGAACAGGAGCAACAAAGGGAGACTCACACGGCGGGGAACAGGAGCAGCGGATACTCACACGGCGGGGAACAGGAGCAGCAAAGGGAGACTCACACGGCGGGGAACAGGAGCAGCAAAGGGAGACTCACACGGCGGGGAACAGGAGCAGCAAAGGGAGACTCACACGGCGGGGAACAGGAGCAGCAAAGGGAAACTCACACGGCGGGGAACAGGAGCAGCAAAGGGAGACTCACACGACGGGGAACAGGAGCAGCAGAGACTCACACGGCGGGGAACAGGAGCAGCGGATACTCACACGGCGGGAAATAGGAGCAACAAAGGGAGACTCACACGGCGGGGAACAGGAGCAGCGGATACTCACACGGCGGGGAACAGGAGCAGCAAAGGGATACTCACACGGCGGGGAACAGGAGCAGCAAAGGGAGACTCACACGGCGGGGAACAGGAGCAGCAAAGGGAGACTCACACGGCGGGGAACAAAAGCAGCAAAGGGAGACTCACACGGCGGGGAACAGGAGCAGCAAAGGGAGACTCACACGGCGGGAAACAGGAGCAGCAAAGGGAGACTCACACGGCGGGGAACAAGAGCAGCAAAGGGAGACTCACACGGCGGGGAACAGGAGCAGCAAAGGGAGACTGCAGTGCAGAACAGGAGCACCAAGAACATGGCTGCAGTGCAAAAAATCATTAACTTTGCCGCCCGTGTCATCTCCGGTAAGAGGAAATACGACCACATCTCTGGCGTGCGGGAGAACCTGGGCTGGTTGAACTCCAATGACATGTTTACCCACCATACCCTCACTCTCCTGCACAAGATCCGGTCAATGGGTGAACCAGAGTCACTGGCTTGCAAATTTCACACGAACCGAGAGCAGCCTGATCGCGTACGAAGTACTCGACAAGACCATTTACTCAGCCTTCCTCGCATCCGCGGGACGGCTGCCGGCAAGCGACAGTTCGCATATCGTGCCGCCGACCGTTACAATGCACTACCGCCCGAATTCTCGACCATGTCGGTATCACAGTTCAAGCATTCTCTTAAACTTCACTTGAGTTCCTCACCTGCCTGACTCGCTCGTCTTCATTCATTCGCCGCGATCTTATATATATATATTTTTGTTTCTACTCGTATGGCTTTTATCTTCGTTTTTAAACTGTCCTGTTATTAGCCTTGACCTCTGTATGGTGTGTGTCTTGTGTGAGAGTTTTACCCATATTGTGCCCATGCTCGTATTGTTTTGACTCGGGTTCGAGAATAGCCCCGTTGGCCCTGGCCATGTTCCGGGGACGGACCCATGATGTACAATAAATAAATAAATAAATAAATAAATAGACTCACACGGCGGGGAACAGGAGCGGCAAAGACTTACACGGCGGGGAACAGGATCAGGGGATACTCACACGGCGGGGAACAGGATCAGCGGATACTCACACGGCGGGGAACAGGATCAGCGGATACTCACACGGCGGGGAACAGGAGCAGCAAAGGGAGACTTACACGGCGGGGAACAGGAGCAGCAAAGGGAGACTCACACGGCGGGGAACAGGAGCAGCAAAGGGAGACTCACACGGCGGGGAACAGGAGCAGCAAAGGGAGACTCACACGGCGGGGAACAGGAGCAGCAAAGGGAGACTCACACGGATACTCACACGGCGGGGAACAGGAGCAGCAAAGGGAGACTCACACGGCGGGGAACAGGAGCAGCAAAGGGAGACTCACACGGCGGGGAACAGGAGCAGAAAAGGGAGACTCACACGGCGGGGAACAGGAGCAGCAAAGGGATACTCCTACGGCGGGGAACAGGAACAGCAAAGGGATACTCCTACGGCGGGGAACAGGAGCAGCAAAGGGATACTCACACGGCGGGGAACAGGAGCAGCAAAGGGAGACTCACACGGCGGGGAACAGGAGCAGCAAAGGGAGACTCACACGGCGGGGAACAGGAGCAGCAAAGGGAGACTCACACGGCGGGAAACAGGAGCAGCAGAGATTTACACGGCGGGGAACAGGATCAGGGGATACTCACACGGCGGGGAACAGGATCAGCGGATACTCACACGGCGGGGAACAGGATCAGCGGATACTCACACGGCGGGGAACAGGAGCAGCAAAGGGAGACTCACACAGCGGGGAACAGGAGCAGCAAAGGGAGACTCACACGGCGGGGAACAGGAGCAGCAAAGGGAGACTCACACGGCGGGGAACAGGAGCAGAAAAGGGACTCACACGGTGGGGAACAGGAGCAGCAAAGGGATACTCCTACGGCGGGGAACAGGAACAGCAAAGGGATACTCCTACGGCAGGGAATAGGAACAGCAAAGGGAGACTCACACGGCGGGGAGCAGGAGCAGCAGATACTCACACGGCGGGGAACAGGAGCAGCAAAGGGATACTCACACGGCGGGGAACAGGAGCAGCAAAGGGAGACTCACACGGCGGGGAACAGGTTCAGTGGAGGGATACTCACACGGCGGGGAACAGGAGCAGCAAAGACTCACGGCGGGGAACAGGAGCAGCGGATACCCACACGGCGGGGAACAGGAGCAGCGGATACTCACACGGCGGGGAACAGGAGCAACAAAGGGAGACTCACACGGCGGGGAACAGGAGCAGCAAAGGGATACTCACACGGCGGGGAACAGGAGCAGCAAAGGGAGACTCACACGTCGGGGAACAGGATCAGCGGAGGGATACTCACACGGCGGGGAACAGGAGCAGCGCGCCAACACAGAGCAGACGCATGGTAATGTCGTCCGGGAAGTAGTGGTAGTAGAGCAGCAGACCGGCCACCAGGTACAACACCACCGAGTAGGCCACGATGACCGCCGAGAGCCGCTGCTGGCGGCGGCGCGCGCCCGTCTTGTACTCCTCAATGGTGGCCATCTCGTCTTCGATCTGCTGCAGCACATCAATGGTGGACTGCTTCCGCTGCCAAGACATGCAGCCAGACAGCCAGTCAGTCAGTCAGCCAGCCAGTCAGCTACACCTGGACCATGCATAACAATGCAAAATGGCACATTGCAACATCTCTGTTATCCATTAGGTGATGACTGACTAAGGTTTTGGCATGTTTGGTGGTAAATACCAACCGCACATGCACATCATAAATAACATCATATTTGACTTTGTGCTATGCTAAGCAGCATCAACTCATTGAAATCCAGCAAATCCAAATCAAGAACCAGACCTGCCAGGCCAGAGATGAGGCATAATAACGAATGGTTACTTCATGATAATGAAAAGATGAGTAGTGCTCTAGAGTTAGCAATGTCCATGCAGGCTACAATAGCTCCAGTAATTCCAAAGCCTGACTGGTTGAAATGAATGTAACAAGTTTTTACAATTCCAAAGTTTGTTTTCCACGAGTTAATTACACTGAGCAAAATGTGTTAACATAATTATGATACCATAACAACATGATCTATAATGGTAAAACCAAATCTTAAATACCAAATAATTTGTAACAAAGAAAGAACGATCAATCAATCAAATAACATCTTATAGCAGGGACAGGAAAAAGAAGTCAAGGGAAAGAAGCTACTGTCACCACTCATCCTGGGAGTTGTTTTACTTACCCGAAAGCGCGAAAATATGATACCCATGATGAGTTTAGTTGAACAACAGCAAACACTCAGGAGATGGTTTCTATCTCCAGTCAACAATTGTATTCATAGTAGGCTTCCCTGAAATAAAATAGTTTAGTCCTCAATTAAGGGCTCAGAGGGATATTTGGCTCAATTGGCTATTGGCTCAATTGGCTCAATTGGCTATTGGCAATATAGGTAGGTAGTGCGTCAGCATCGTCAACATCGCCAATAGCATGGAAAGTCTGGTGTCAGGATGTGTCCGCTGTTATGGTTGTGTACTCTACCTGAACATACACATTAATGTGTACGTTCAGGAAATAAGTGCAAATTAAAACTCTTTCCTGAACATACACATTACAGCCTTGTGTAATGTGTATGTTCAGGAAATAAGTGCAAATTAAAATGGTCCAATTTATCTGAAAATAAAACTATCTGACCAAACTACCCAAATCTTTGAAACACAGCAAATTTGTAACACAACTTGCTTCCAATGACATTTGTAAGCAAACTGAGTTGTATGTAACGGCTGGTGTCACCTGAAACAAATTCAATCACCGTCATCTATCAGAAATCAAAATTGTGTTTTTAACAAAGATAAGCGTCAGGACAAATAAAGCAGACATAGCTCATTTCTAATTTACAGAAAACAAGTTGACAAGCTGGCTTGCAATATTTATCAGTGGCAAGGGGTCCGCCAGTTTTTTTTGGGGGGGGGGGGGACGTGGATTCATGAGCTCAACGAGATATAGGGCTGAGTATATGGGATATGGTGGGAACCGGACTCTACGCCTTTGCACCGGGCCCCTGCCTCGATCGGGCCTGACCAAGACCGGACCCCTACCAGAAACGGGTCCGCATCAAGAATATGAAAGGACCGGGCCCTCGTCCTGACCGGGCCCCATATCACGCCTTTGCCGGCACCGGGCCCCTGCCTCGATCAGGCCTGACCAAGACCGGGCCCCTGCCAGGTATGGGCCAGCATATACGGGTCCCTTTGATGCGTGCCCCTCAGAAATTTCGAGGGGGGGGGTCAGCTGACCCTTTTGATCCCCCCTCCCTGCGTGCGCTACTGCCAACTTGCCTCGGGATACTCTCGCTACTTGCTGTGTCATTGGTACCTAGAGACAGGGGCGTCGCCACCAGAGGGGCTGGGAGCTTTGAATATTTTGTTTAGGCTCAAGCCCTGGAACCCTTAACCCTATTTGTAACAGGCTCCTGGCTACCCCTATTTGTAACAGGGGGGGGGGGGGCGGATTCCGCCCCCCCCCCGGAGATCTTGAGATCTACCCGTCCGATTTTCAAAAATGAAACGGTGTTTGGTTCCCCTCAACACGATCTACATTTCTAAATAATACAAAAATCTACATTTTGGATAGGGGGGCAACAGGGGGGCAAAAACTACAAATTTTATTGGTATATATGATCCAACATAGCTTTCATGTTTATCGACCGATTTTAACACAACCAAAAGGAATCGATAGAGATTGAATCGGAAATTGATATATAACTGTGACGTTTGAAAATTCAAAAATCATAGGCGTGTGCAGGTCACTCAATATGGGGGTGAAGTAAATGCGTAATAAAACCATTTTTTGATGTTGTTTTTTTGATAAATGAAATGGTATGTGATTGTGACATTAGACAAAACAGTTATAAATCATATTTTGTTTGACATTGGCGGTACCAGGTTAGTGAAAAAGGGAGGTCAAATTGGAAAAAAAATATTAACCGCAGACAAGTTGCTACCCAGCACTATAAATATGTTACTGATCGTAGATAGTTCCTTTTTGCATGTTGTACTTCATCATAGGCGTATCCAGGATCCAAACTGGGGCGGCGCAAGACCTTTTGATGAGTATATTATCCGCTATTATGATACTAACTAGTCAACAGTGACTATTTCACTTACAACTTCAATTAACATTGCTTACCCCCCTTTTTACCCTACCTGGACTCGCCTATTATCTTATACCGTTCGTAGAGTAGCCTGTGGTGCGTGTTTCATCCGAAAACAGCAGTATGTTATGTCATTGTACGCCCATGCCTCTTAGTTTCCTTGCAATAATATGACCCCCTTTTTTCCATTCCTGAGCGCGCCTCTGCAAAAAATTACTTTATTCCCTTTTCTGGCCTCATATGTGCATATATTATTATAAGCTAAACGTCTATTGCGCCGTTATCGCTGGCATATCGTCATCACCATGTCAGTCACCCCCCTTTTCATGTGCCTGAACACGCCCCTGAAACTCTATATGTAATAAATTATGCAAATAATGGAAGCAGAAGCTATCTTTTACATCTTGATAGCTATAAATGTCCCTTACATCGCTCTATTGGCTTCCCGCCAAGCATTGAATACTTCCTGAATTTTTTTTCCTTTTCAAGCCCCTGAAACCGCCTCTGCCATGCAATTTTTATGATATTTCAATAACATCAACTAATTTGCACCTGTTGCAATCACCGTAAGCCGATGTAACTCCTTCATACTTGAGGAAGTTAGGAAGAAACCGTGAAGATCGCATTTCCGTATTATCGCCAAATGTCGCCTCCGAACCCACCCAAAACTGTGCCCTGGAACCGCCTGTTAAGGTTAAGAACTCAAAATTTTAACTCCAAATGCGGTGTTCAATTCTATGAAAAATCCCAAAATTTCATGGGCCTGCTCCCAGCCGTTCTGGAGATATCTGCGAAAAACATGAGGGGGGGGGGGGCGGAATCCACCCCCGTTACAAATAAGGTTAAAGGAATTGCGCGGCGGAGCGGTGCACAATTTTTGAAGCCTATGCCCTGGATATGCATTTTTTTCCTATATGACCTCTATTTTTGTTTTAACCCGCGCACTGCAGGGGGTTTGCGCCGAACACGAACTGCAGGGGGGGGGGGGTTATTTCCGTCCCCCGTGATATCTCGAAAACTACACTACTTAGCGACAAGCGGGAACACGGCATTTGATAGTTTGATACAAGTTCTATCGAAATTATTTAAGTATTTTTTTTAAGGTAAAGTCAAAATTGAGGTCACCAGAGGTTATCAAAGGTCAAATTTTCCAGTTTTGTTTTCTCATGTTTTAGGACTTCGCTCCAGAAATTCCCATATATCTTGGAAACTATGCTAGTTAGAAACAAACCGGAGAAGGCAAACGCCAGCCAGTGAAAATTTGCAATCGACAAGGTGTCCTCAAATTTGATCAGCTCAGGTCAATATTTGAGGCTCCAGAGGTCAAAAAAGAAAACAATGCTGTTTTTGTTTTGCAAAATCGTTTTCCGCTATTCACTTTTTACTTAATAAAGATAACGAAACATTGGTTAAGCCATTGTATTTATCTCGTCAAGGCGCTTTGAATGATATACATGGTGACCTTGTTAAGTCAACTTACAAAAATTGACCTCAGGTCAAGGTCAAGTGGTGACTGGTGACCCAAGTAGGGCATGTTTCATATGGGAAGACGTGTCTCAACGAGACAAACACATTGCTGTCTGTTTTACTTCTCTATCTTTATTATGTCGGGAGTTATTGACAACAAAGTGATGGTGATCTCGCATGACCACAGATGACCCCATATGGGTCACTGACCAAAACTTACACTTGGATCATCAAGAATATCCTATAATAACATGATCCAGAAGTAATTGGACTAATATCATGCATATCCTTGAAATAGGAAGCATTTGTATATTTCCCCCATTGACTTATTATGGGGAGGTTACGAAATTGGCCTGACCTTAGGTCACCGATATCAAAATTCCGAGATAAACGAATTGTAAGTACTTATGCCCTCACGACATCCTGAAAGTTTCAAACTAATCGGTGAAAAACTCTGGCTTTGGCACAACTGCAAACATTTTTGAAGGTGGGGTCACTTGACCTGGTCTGGTGACCTGACCTGAGATGACCCGAGGATATTTTTCTTCTTCAAAGTGCGCGCAATTTATGTCCTAACGTGAGCTAAAACCCGGCGGCGCTGTGCGCCGCCGTTTTTTTCGCTATCTGCGAAAAACCTGAGGGGGGGGGGGGGGCGGAAATCACCTCCCCCTGCAGTGTGCGGGTTAAGAGTACGGTAACAAGTGATAAAGCGAACTATTTTGCCCAATTATATAGGAAAGTAGCAAGATATAAATCCCCAAAAATGTGCCGCGAAACGTTGCAAATTAATAAATTTGTTTTAATCCGTATATAATTGAATGTGTATTGCGATTGCGCCGCGGAGCGGCACAACATTTTGATTGTATTCCCTGGATAACTGTATTCTCACTGTTCAAGGTGCTTGAGGCAAACAAACTGATGCCATCTACACTTATTTTTCCTCGGCATTCACCAGTGTCAACTATGTGCTACTACTGCACAAGCTCCGACACTCATTTTGTATCACTGGTCGTGCGTACGAATGGCTCGAGTCGCACTTGAGCAATCGCAATGTGTCGTGCTGAACGGCAAGCAGTCTGCCTGGAGTCCAGTACGGTCCGCTGTCCCAGAGGGCAGCATCTTGGGACCGCTGCTGTTTGCATGTTTTTGGCCGATGTACCCAGTCACATGGAAAGTGAGTGCATCATGTACGCTGATGACGTGAAACTTTACCGTAGGATTGAGAGCGGACAGACTGTATCGCCCTCCAGTCAGACCTGGATCGCCTCTGCGATTGGTCTAGAACCTGGCGACTCAATCTCAACCCAGCAAAGTGCAAATCCATTTTCTTTACACTCTGTACCTCTCCTATTGTCCACCCATACAAACTAGACGGTCACCACCAGCAAAGGTGCGATCAGATACGTGACCTTGGCGTTCTCTCGGACGCAAAGCTCACATATGAACCGCATGTTGACGCCACGGTCGCCAAAGCAAACAGAATGCTTAGTTTGACCATCCGCAGCATGCAAATGCCGACATGCCCTCGTCGAGTGCGTTTTAACCACACGGCCTTGCTATGCGAGTGCAATGCTCATGTGAGATCGGTGATTGAGTACGGCAGCGTTATCTGGTGCGGCGCTGCCATCACACATCTTGCTCGGTTCGAGAGCGACTCCAGCACAGGTTTTTAATGTGGCTGGCGCCAAACAATCGGGAACGGTGTCCTTCTTTGGAATGAGAGATCTCATATTTCCGCATGCCATCGATCAAGGCACGACTCATCCAGTCAGACCTACTATTCCTGCACAGCGTTCTTCACCAGCGGCTGGACTGTGCACAGCTGACCTCACTGTTTGGCATGGCGACAACTGTCAGACGTTCGCGTCACACTGGCCTCTTCCACGTGCCGTTTGGAAGGGTCAACACTATAAAAACGGGATTCCCTACTCGCGTTCCTATAACCTGCAACCGCT
The DNA here is from genome assembly GCA_036785665.1 of Chirona hameri. Classification (NCBI taxonomy): domain Eukaryota; kingdom Metazoa; phylum Arthropoda; class Thecostraca; order Balanomorpha; family Balanidae; genus Chirona; species Chirona hameri. The sequence continues at coordinate 33,740 of JAXIVJ010012586.1, forward strand.
TTCGACAGGGCATTCCATCAGCAGACTTCTTCTTCTTCCCTCTAGTATCATTCAAATCCAACGTACACAGGTTTGCCAGCAGTCAGGGTATGTTCCTGTCATAGCCGATCACTCTGTCATGTTGCTGTGAGTTCCTGTGCGAGCGTGGTAGTGTGCGTGGCGTGGCGTGGTGTGGTGTGGCGTGGCGTGGCGTGGCGTGGCGTGGCGTGGCGTGGCATGGCGCGCATGTGTGTGTGTGTGTGTGCATGTGTGTGTTGATGTATTTATTGTTTTAACAACAGACTGCATCCGTAATTGGGTATTGTACCCATAGGCGTACCCAAGGGGGGGGGGACAGGGCAATTGCCCCCTTCTGAAGGTTTGCACATGCCACTTGTCCGTATGTGCCCCTTTGGAAACAGGGCCCAAAGGGCTCTATTTTTTTAATGAAAGTTTTTTTTTGGGGGGGGGGGGGGGAAATATGCTCCTCTAAGAATATAGTGTGCCAAATCTAATTAGTTTTTTGGTGGGGGTACCTTATGCCCCGCTGATAAAAAAAATCCCTCCTCCTGGAGTGAATCCTGGGTATGTCATTGATTGTACCTGTGGATTGCTTATGTGAAATAAACAAATAAACAAATTGAATGTGTATTGTGATTGAGCTGCGGGGCAGCACACAATTTTGATTTTATTTCCTGGATAACTGTATTCTTACTGTTCAAGGTGCTTGAAGTGTGTACTATTTGAGGTGCTTTAAATTTGAGGGCAGTGTCATGTGCTCAAAGTTGGGGAGGCACAAAAGACACTCTGTCCCCCCCCCCCCCCAACTTTGAAGTTGGGGGGACATGTCCCCCCACCCCCACTGGCAGAGCCCATGATCGGTGGCTACATCCACAGCTTATACACAGAATAGCGACAACCTACAATTTATGGTACTGGTAGGGCAACTGTCAGTAGTGTGACAAGCCTGAACAAGTGGCAGGCAGTGTAGCCGGCTTGATGACATCATTGGGAGGGTATACTTAATGGCATAGGCCTGTTTACTACTCTATCAGACTTAATGACGTAGGCCTGTTTACTACTCAATCAGACTAACAGCATAGGCCTGTTTACTACTTGATCAGACTTAATGGCAGGGTTGGGTTAGATAAGGTAGTTTAGGTACTATAACCTAAACTAAACTAACCCCACCATTAAGTCTGATCGAGTAGTAAACATGCCTATGCCATTAAGTCTGATTGAGTAGTAAACAGGCCTATGCCATTAAGTCTGACCGAGTAGT